>MVGT01002613.1:155056-184534 GCA_002174775.1 Macleaya cordata | reverse complement strand
TTGGGTGGATCGGTACTTCAAATCTTTTCTACATTAGTACTGGAAATGGCCTTTTACATTATTCCCACTCTAAACTTAGGCCACCTTTCCCAAATGGATTAAGGTTACCTATACAACAACCATCAATGTTAAATTTTAGCCAACCCAAATTCGATTTTTTCTAAACAGGAAACATCTTGTGCTTCGTTTTCTACCTAGACAATTGCTCCACAAATCGAATTCCATTGGGTTTTCTTCATATATTAACTAGAAAAATGCTACTGAAGAGGGAAGAAGCTGTGTGAGTGTGTTTCTTTCTGAGTCTACCTCCCAACAGGAAATGAATAAAGCACTCTCTGGAGGATTTTGCATTTATTACCAAGCACCGATTCCCTGATGTTCCAAAAAGTATAGTGTAATATACTAGGACACCAATTCTTAATTTTTGTTTAGTGTGGTATGCATCGACATAACTAATAACGAAAATACTTTATCTGACTTCTCTTAATAAAATATATCTACTGGTCTTATAAATAATTATTGTTGACTATGCTAGATGCCACGTTTTCAATATTTCACTGTCTAGATCAATAAGACTGTTGCAGTTTCATTCACTATTTCTATTGCTTTGTGAATGCGATGTTGTGTCGTGTGTTCCTTGCAGGGGAATATTTGGCTCTTACTGGAGACAAACTCAATGGTGTAGAAATGATGGCTTGTGGTCTTGCGACGCATTATTCACTCAGCCAAGTTTGTTTAGTCTGCCCTTCTTTTTTTGTTTCTATATCTCTTCGCCACATAATACGTCTTTCTTGACAGAGGCTTACTTGGATTGAAGATCGGCTTAGTAAATTGGTTACAGATGATCCTTCTGTCATAGAAACTTCTCTGCAGGAATATAATGATGTGGACTATCCAGATAAGAGAAGTATCATACACAAGTAATCTTCATTTTATCCTGGTGACAGTCCTGGAAATCCTTTTTATTTATTCTACACTTTGTCATTTCAGATGGTTATAATTCCAATCAAATTTTCCAGTAACTGGAATTAGGGAACTTTTTCCTACGTTTGCTTACAAAATTGCCTGCATTTCTCATGTTAATGATGATTGCTGTTACAACTGTAACAAATGAGGTGTTTCTTGCTTCAAGTTCCTGCGTTCTTTCGTGCATTCATTTCTCTACTTGGAAACTGTGCTTTTTCCGAAGTTTTTTTTTATAGGAAACATTCAGGGAATCAAAGGAAAGCTGCAATCCACACAATAACTTAGTTTAATGATAGGATGTTGAGTTATTGAAAACTGAAAAGTAGCTAAGTTGTGACCGGACGAGCATGAGAGATCTGAATTCCGTAAACAAGGTAAATGTAATACCTAATTTGTTTATTTTTAGAGTTTATGCCTTGACAATTAAAATGAGAATACGATTATCAGGCAGGGAAGTACATGGCTAAGCCAACTCAGGAAGATAGTTGACATCCTGATTTGCAATGGTCTGACGAAATTTAACCAAACTCAATAATTATCAGTTTATCACCAACTATATATGTTTTTTGAAAAGGATCTCCAACTATGTTTTTATTGCCCTACCAGTTTTAAACCTGAAACTCAGACCCTCAGTTTTCGAATGCTCTGTATATAATCAGAATATAGAAGCAACAATTTAAGTCCTTTATAAGTAACTAAACAAGTGGAAAGCACAAATATGTTGTTGTGTACACTAAGTAGAAATAAGCACCAATAAGACTGACTAGAAGACAACCAAACATAGTAACAATATGATGTAATCTAACATGTTGGTCTCTTTTTTTTTTTTTTCAAAAGATTCCAAAAACTTGTATAATCCTGGTTTTTAGGATCAAAATGGAGAAATTTTAACAAATTCAGTTTTTGACTTCTGTTAATTAGTAGCTCGCAGGCAGGAAAATGGAAAACATAACATTGTTGCTTTCTTTTCATAAAAACACAAGTTGATTTGCTTTACCATTAGTGATCTCATCATTGGTAGTCCTAGTAGTTATATAAACAAAATCTCTTGTTAGCTCCTTTACTAAATCAACACTCTTTCATTCAATAACAAATGGATTTTTATTCTTAATGCAAGAGCCATTTTGTCACGTAAGCTAGTTTTCATGATAACTTACTTCATGGTTTTTCCTTGCATAGTGGACTATGCACTCTTTGCTTATTTTATTAACTAAGCATAGGCTCGAGAGTTCTTAAACTTTTTCATGCTCTAAAACGTCAAGTAGGATATTGCAAACATTGTAATTGCAAGATGAATCAACTCTCTTCTGATGAACCTTCTCATCAAAGCAGTAGCCAAGCATGACAACTAAAGTTTAAATACTCACCTTCACATTCTTCGATGCATTAGAATGTGTCAATGACTCCAATTTTCTGAAGCATGATGCCACAAGGAATCTAGAATACAACCTTTTCTTCTCATCCAACATCTTTTTTCTACCTCTTGTAGCTAGATGGATTATCTATCATATCTATCGTTCTGTGTGCTACATTTTCTTCAACCACAACTACGTGAAGTCGAATTAAAGTTTTGGCATCAACCTTGCTATTCTCAAGATTGATGGAAAGGAAACTTATCAGTATCCAACACATATTTCCTGTTAAAGTCTACCATTATATTTCATGGCTTCAACCTTCTCTCTAGAGATCCATGCCTGCATTTCTTACACTTTATTGCTTCAACCCATTCCGCATTATTCCCTAGAAAGGCAAGTCATGCTCACAAAATAAGGACTAGTGAATACATTAATGCAATGTCCCATTTTCATAGAAAAATCTTCGAATTTTCCATGCCCACTTTGTATATTCCTTACTGTTAAGGAGATTTATTGGAATTTTTTTTTTCTTCTTTTTCTTTTTTGTTTATCCCTACTATGTGCCATCATTTACAAAATTCTTTTATTATTTTGATCTACTTGCTCTTCTTGATGAACCAGCCTCATTTGTTTCCATCACGACCCTTATGAGCACCTTCTACTAGGGCATCATAATCAGCAACTGAATTAGCCAATTGCCGAAGCTTTTTTGTGCATAATGCTTCTTCCACCCCCTTCATCAAATATTCTCTTACCTTTGTAACATGGATTCCCTTGTACACGGAGACATATTGATGTGAATCGATATCTACAGGTGGACCCCACGAAGGAGAGATATGCACAATCAGTTTTAGTAGTTTTAGGTTTTAGAAACTTATTTGATTTAGAATTATATTTTGAGTAGAAATTCTTTAGTAGGATTTGATTTCCAAGATTGTATTAGGATATGGATCGATCTTTTAGGGGCTAGCTTAGAGCTCAAGTCGATCACCTCTATTAATAAGGCCAATCGTCCATGATAGAAGGTAGAATGTTTTGAGTTTTGAATTTAATTTGAATGAGAAGTTAGTGGAGTTTTTATTTCCTAATTCTTGTGGGGGTTTTTTTTAACTGGTTTACACCAGAAGTGGTATCAAAGCAAAAAAAAATCGACCTAGGGAGAAGACGACGATGTCGAGAGGACGAGGAAGACCCGCGAATTGGGTAGCCCCTATTGCCGCTTTAAGGGATGAACTCACCACCATCACTGCCATGCTCCGGAATATGGGCCTGCAATTCCCGCTGCTGGCAGATGCCGCCCCTATCCCACAAGCAGCCGTGGGTGCTGAAGTTCCCCTTCCACCGGCCGAACACCAACCCCAACCCGCCGTCAACCCCACCATCGAACAACCCCAACAAGTCACTGCTGCTGCTGCTCCCCTCCCCCACCACGTCAAGCTTCTGATGCGTATGTCGATGAAAACCCGTTTGGAGCCTTAGCCGGAACAACTGGTTCGGATTCTTCCTCCGCCGGTTCCCCTCCAAACCGCGATCAGTTCTTCGACAACCCAGCTTTTGACGCACAATCCGTGCGATCTGCTCGGTCCATTGATCATCACCATGATGCTGCTCCCCACCGTCAACAGCACCCACATCAAGACCCTGCAGATCAATAACTTGCTGCTGTTGCCGTCAACAGCACCCAAATTTTAACCCAGCACCTCCAGAAGAACAAGAACCAGCCCATCACGACCTGGTTCACCAACCACACCAGGCCCTAGCTTATGACCCACCCAATCAGCAACAGGCCCTACCAAATCAGGCCCAACGACGACCCAATCCACTGCCTGGCTACCACAACATGGACCCTCGTCAGCGGCAGCGACCTCATGGGCGTGGAGGTGGTTCTGTTCGGCGAGCCCCACAACATGGTCAGAGCCCACCACCGATTCCAGCACGTGGCCCACGTCAGCGGCGACACCGGGACCCCAATTCCAAGGGGTATGCTTTGTCCGATGGTTCTCTGGAACTGCCTACTGATAGGTCTCGACGTCGTCACCCAAATCAGCACCAAGGAGGTAATTTCCACGTCAATTTTTACCGTTTCATCCATTATTTTGACCCATCAAACGGTCGAGACGTCAAATTGGACGTCCCGGAGTTTGACGGGACCGTTACTACGGACGCTTTCGTCGATTGGTTAAACAAGGTTGAGAAGATCTTTCGTTACAAAAATTATGGCGATCCCACTCGCGTTATGTTGGTTGAAACCAAACTCACCGACCTCGCTCTCAATTGGTGGGATGCGGTACAACAACGAGACCTATTTGGTTACGCACCAATTACCGAGTGGTGGAAGATGCGCCTTGAGTTTCGAAAACAATTCCTCCCTGATGATTACGAAAGCGAAGTTCATGTTCGTTTATTGGCTCATCGCCAGCGCACCGATTCCGTCAAAGATTACACCGGCGAATTTCATCTATTATGCACTCGGTGCAATCTACGTGACACGGAACAACAGCGCATTGGACGATATTTATATGGTCTCCGTTCCAATATTAAAGGTCAGATTGCTTTCTCTCAAATTAAAACTTTGGGGGATGCAATTCAACTGGCTTTTCGTGTTCAAGTCGGCATCATCTTCATCCACTAATCTTGCTGCCCCTGCTCCACCACGCACTACCACGGGCTCAGTCTTCAAGTGTTTTGAATGTAATCAGATCGGTCACTGCGCCAATGAATGCCACGTCGCAAGGCTCGGCTTGGCCTCTTTACTGACGCTGATGATGACCAAGCTCCAGTCCTCGTCGCCGAAGCCATCCACCCACCGCCGCTTGATGTTCCTCCACCTCAGCCAGATCCGGTGGTCCTTATTGCTGAAAAAGATCTTCCTCCACTTTAAAGTTCGAGGACGAACTTTTTCGAGGGGGGTGAGAATATGATGTGAATCGATATCTACAGGTGGACCCCACGAAGGAGAGATATGCACAATCAGTTTTAGTAGTTTTAGGTTTTAGAAACTTATTTGATTTAGAATTCTATTTTGAGTAGAAGTTCTTTAGTAGGATTTGATTTCCAAGATTGTATTAGGATATGGATCGATCTTTTAGGGGCTAGCGTGGAGCTCAAGTCGATCACCTCTATTAATAAGGCCAATCGGCCATGGTAGAAGGTAGAATGTTTTGAGTTTTGAATTTAATTTGAATGAGAAGTTAGTGGAGTTTTAATTTCCTAATTCTTGTGAGGGTTTTTTTTAACTGGTTTACACCACATATTCAATTTAAATAACCCTTGAGTACTCTTCTTCTGTTTTTTTTTTTTTTTTTTTTTTTGTGGGTAAAATTATCTTGCATACTCGTTACAACCCTCACATATTATAAGACTCTTTAAGATTAATGTTTATCTGAAAAATTATAAAAAGATTACCAAGTCATTTTCTTTAGTCTTTCTTTTTCCCTCTTTAAATAAATAGTACAAATGATTTGGGAGAGAATTATAGAAGAAATAAATGAAAATCTATAACCCTTTTAAAGTTGGGCTAAATAAAATACTGTGCACAAGCCTTGATTGTACCTCGAGGCTAACCAAATGGGTAAGGCTTAAGCCTCATATTCTCGAGTTGATCTTAAGACATAATGCATTACTCTGTGTCCGTTGTTTGTGGCATGTACCTCTTGTTTCTATAGTCATCCTTCTTAAAACGTTGGGGCCACCATTGTGAAAATTTGCAATTTATTACTTTCTCATCCACTTATAAAGATCTCTCCTTTGCGTTTCTGCTTTTTGAGTGAGCCTTGTATTTTTCTAATACAATGTAAAAATTACTACTTGTTTTCATTAATTATTCTATTTTCATGACCTACTTCGTCGTACTATTGATTCAGGATTGACACTATTGATAAATGTTTCAGACATGACACAGTTGAGGAAATTATTGATGCTTTGGTAAGCGTTAACAACGTTTGTCTTTTCTTTTTTGTTGTGAATACACTGAGTAGACATTAGATCTGGATTCTTCTTTTTGACCTCTCTATGAAATGAAGTGGGGCAATTTTGCCCATGGTTCAAAATTTCAGAATCTTTAGAAAGTTTAATTGAAGTTGTGAAAAAAATGTGATAATCTTGGTTTGTATTATTTCTGTTCTGGTATTGTTTCAAAATGTTTTGGTTTAAAGATCTCATTCTTCATGATGTTCTTTTTCGTCACATTGTGATACACTGAATATTGACTTTAACCAAGGCTGGCATAAAATTACAAAAGTACCCCTCTATGTGAGAATGTAGTTGAAATTGATAGAAAAATGGAGAAGAAAATAAGAGGGTTGTTTGTGAGTCATTGTTATACTTGGTCAAAGTTGTTTATCATTCTAAACCAAAAAAAAAAGGGAAAACCTTGGTCAAGTCAACGGTGAAGAGTCGAGAGAGAAGTCAAGTTTTTCAGTATAGGGGCAATGCCAAACTTTCCTAACTAAGGAGGTAAATTGAGTAAATTCTTTGCATTTTTTCTTCGATATTCTCTTGAAAATATCATGAGATTTGAGGTTTATTGATTCTTCCTTTCGGTAATATACTTTTAATTTATTATAATCTCTATACATTATTCTTTCAACCTTCTAAAATTTATTATAATCTCTAATCATTTCTGAATGAATACACAAGGAAAACAAATGGAACAAAAATCCCTAATGTATATCACATGCTGAAATATCCCATGGACGTTATTATGCTTTTGACAAACTGAACTTTCAGGAAAGTGAGGCAACTGGATCATATAATGAATGGTGTACTTCCGCACTCAAGAAACTAAAACAAGCGTCACCATTGAGCTTGAAGGTTTCCTTGAGATCCGTATGTCCATTCTTACACGTTTCTCTTGGGTTCATCTATACTGCTTGCATTTTTCAGGCCTAACACTGCATACCTGTTGCTTTAGATACGAGAGGGTAGATTGCAAACTTACGACCAATGCCTGGTCCGTGAGTATCGGATGTCCCTTCAAGCGTTGTCCAGGCAGATCTCCAATGACTTCTGTGAGGTACGATCTACTTTCTTTTTATTGAAAATTATAGAGATTTCGGTTCTTACTTTGAGTTTGTGTAATTTCTCAGGGTGTTCGAGCACGATTGGTGGACAAGGACTTTGTGCCCCAGGTATCAGATTTATATTCGCCTTATCATGCATGCTTAAACTAATGAAATTCACTGTGGTTTTGGTTAGTAACCTTTTGTGGTTCAACATTTGCAGTGGGATCCTCCGTGTTTGGATCAAGTGTCCCAAGACATGGTTGACAGTTACTTCTCCCCACTTAGTGATGTCGAGCCAGATCTAGAACTACCTACAAAATCACGAGAAGCTTTTGTCTGATTCGAGATGCTTCTACAGGTTTTTGTAATCTCTCTCTCTCTCTCTCTCTCTCTCTCTCTCTCTAATTATGATGTCTAGGGTCAAGATGACCATGGTTCAAAATATTGGCCAATCAATACTAACAGGTACCATGATCTGAGAAAGTGATCCACAACTGTGCTGTGAAACCTAATTCATAGGTTTTCAGCCTAAGACATCTTTGTTGCATATTGTATGATACAACTTGAGCTGAACTAAAGAGAATCAAGGAACTTGAAATGCGCCAAATTGATAAACTGCATTGCTGATAAGTCATTTCTTTGTAAAATGCAGAGAATCGAGTTCATTTCTTGATCAAAACGTTCATGATCTATTTTTTCCCAAAAATGTTAAATTAAGTTACCACATTTTATTTTGCATAATATCATATATCTGGGCTGTCAGATATGGATACTTATTAATCTAGTACATATACACATGGTAGCTTCTTTCCTTGTTTCTTTTGTTTTTCTTTTCTTTCTTTTTCCGTGCACAAGATTACAGACTGTTTCCCTTAGTATTTGTCTTAATAACTGATCTTGCATAATATAAAAAACCTGTTTATTTTACTTGGGTCAAGGAATCCGTACATAGTTGCTTCATCTGCTGCTTTAACGTTTGTTTTTTAACGTCTTCAGATGCGAAGTTCGATCGTCAAATGGTAAATATAATGTGGGAAAGAAATTGTCCATCGTATTTTTGTTTGCACTGACGTAGAGGAGGATGCAGAGGTATCTTAATGCAAAGAGATTCTGTACCCTTTTATTCTTTCAATAGTCTTAACATTGTAAGAACTATCTTCCCTTTTTTTTTTTTTTGTGAGATGCATCCTGTTCTTTCTTTACCAGGAAGAAATTGGATTGCGCATATAGATGGGGGGCTTAATAAATTTATATGGTTACAGATTTAGAAATGCCTCTCTTTAGTGTGTGATAGCTGAAACTATTCTTGCAGTAAAATTCTGATTCAGTACAAAAGTGTTGCGCAAAAGGTTATATATATATTATCATAAGACTGCTCAGTTCTGTCTAAACCTCTTGCTTATGTTTCTCATCGAGAGATGAACAGATATGTGCCTGAGTATAGGTTTTAAACGTAGTGTCATTAAACTGTACCTGAATCTAGCTTGGACAGAATTTTAGGTTTGTCAAAACCGCTCCAATACTTTTTTTTTTTTTTTAAAAATTGGACTTAATTTAAAGGTGGGATTTGATATTAGGATCTACTATTTGCACAGTCATGTTTCCAATGACTCTAACAAGTGGTCTTTCACAAAGCCGCTCCAATACCGATATCATCCCAATCTGAAATAGGGTTGATTGAGGTCAAGATTTCTCTCACTAGTACTCTTCCACCAAAACATAAAGAGAAAGGGTAAGGAATAGACCTGGCAACGGGTAACCCGGCCCGCCAACCCGACCCTAACCCGACCCGCCTAATCCGATCCTAACTCGACCCGCCAACTAAACGGGTCGAGTTAGGGTTGACATTTTTGGACCCGCGGGTCAGTAGGGTCAACCCGCCTAACCCGCGGGTGACCCGCCAACCCGTAAATTATATTTTTTTAAAAAAATAAAACTTTATTTCAATTTTTTATAAGTAAATTTTAATTTTTTATTTAAATTTTTAAGTTTTAGTTAGTAATTTAATCTTTTAACTAATAAATTTGAAATATTTAAATTTATCTAATGAGTTTTAAGTTTAAAATAATAATTAATAAGTAATAAGTGGTCTTTAAATTTTTTAAATTTTAGTTAGAGTTAACCCGCCAACCCGTTAGGGTCAACCCGCCTAGGGTTAGGGTTTGGAAAACTGACCCGTTTATTAAACGAGTCAGGGTTAGGGTTGATCAATCTTGACCAGTTAACCCGCCAACCCGGCTAGGGTCGACACTAACCCTAACCCGTTGCCAGGTCTAGTAAGGAATGTTAAAAGTAGGAAAGGGGGAAAATAGAATTGGCTTTCTTTTGTTTTTTGTTTTTCCTTTTTATTGTATACTTTGTAGGATAAAAAAGATGTTAAAAGTAGGAAAGGAGGAAAGTTTGTTTAGTAGTGTTTTGGAGCAAAGTATCAAAGATCCAACCCATCGCCAACACGGGATTGGTTGGGTTGTTGGCATCCCCTCCTCCTTTTGGGGAGGTCTTGGGATCGGGTCTCTCTAAGGGCAAGTCTAGTGGGATTTGTTATCCCTTTGATCAAGCAGTTTTAGTACTCCAGTAGAACCCTTTAATCCCTTAACGTGGCTCTCTCTCTACTTAATAGGGATCTTTAGTGGAGAGGGATTGGATGAGAGAGGAGCTCAATGAATAAGCGTAGGTGTTTAGCATGAGCGTACCACTCATTGAATGAGCGTCACATTCATCTTCTTAGCTGTTATTTTTTTTATTCTTCTTTATTAGAAAATCTATTTCTCACTTTCTTTTCCTATTTTCTTTCTTTAAAAAAAGCTAACAAATTTTTTCTTTCTATTTCTCTCTCAATTTATTATGTTTTCTCTCTCTTTTTCAATCCTTTTTAAGGGATTATCAACTACGGTAGATGGATTCCTTAATCTCTTCCCCAAGGGATTAAGGGATCTATTTTCCTATACCCCACTAGACTGCCCTAAGGGTGTATTAGTTAGATTTATCCTATGTAATTCTTCCGTGACTTGTCTTCTTCAGCTGCTCGTGTGATGCTCCGGTTCTTCCATGTGCAATGCCAACCTATGCATTATGGATTTCTATCTATTACATGTTGCGAGCTTGTATCAAATTCTTATTTTTTCATAAAAAAAAAAGGGATTTTGGCCAAAAATCCCTACTTGAAAAATAGTTTAGGATTTAGCCCAACAAACGTTTTTCTTTTAGTTTAAGGCCCCTAGGGGTGAGGGTTTCAGTGTGTGTAATTTATAGACTGAGGGTTTCAGTGAAACCCTTTCGGAGTCAGCTACCTAGGGGCCTTAGACTAAATGAAAACGTTTGTTGGACTAAATCCTAAAATACGTTCAAGTAGGAGTTTTTGGCTATTCCAACCCACCAAAACTCTTTGAAAATGCATTGTTATATGTACATTACATGTGGGGCCTACATAAAGTTTATCTAGTGGATAATATTAGGTGAGGATGTTTTACTCACCATGTTAATCATCCTCACCAAAAATTTGAAAATTATAAAACTTGTAACTCCATTTATCAGATAATTGGAAATCATTTAAATTAATAGGGATTCAACTATTGATTTTACTGTAACTCCATTTATCAGATAATTGGAAATCATTTAAATTAATAGGGATTCAACTATTGATTTTACTGTTAACTTCACTAAAATGAATGATATGGTTACAAGGTACAACTTCCAAGTTGACATCACCTCTTTTTTTTGAGGATGATTGATATATTTTAACCCATAGGTTTTTCTCAGATTGCTCAAATACATAAAGAGTATCATTATTTGCTCTGAGACTGAGGCTGACCCCACCAAATCATACTCCAAAATCCGAACGCCCGGTCGGGCATTTCAACTACATCATCATCATCGCACCACTTTGGGAAAAACCACGAGGGTCTCCCCCGTCTTTGTCGCGGAAGAAAGGCATCCCTACTCGCTCTGGGTAGCGCACGAGGTTTTAGATCTTTATTAAATTAGGGCATTGTTATACAATTACAACCATTATTGTTATGCTGGTGCGTTGCACATGTTTCTTACTCTAATTTAATCCCATGTCATGGTCAAATCATATAATTAAGAAAAAAAAGCAAAATAGTATCACCTCCAGTGTACAAAAAAATAAACAAACTAATCTAATAAAATCAGAAACTAATAAAGAATCATCGAAATAAAAAAAATAATAAAAAAACCAATAAAGAGAGAGAAAGAGACAACATACCATTAATTTGTTTCATTCATCCATCCTACAAAGAACCAAAAATACGGAAACAAAAACAAAAAAATTAGATGGGTTTAAAACAAACTAATAATAATAATAATAATAATAAAATTTTTAAAATGATCAAGATACTGAATAGAGAACATGCTATCAATTTGCTCATCTTATGATCCTACAGAGAACCAACAAAAATAAAAATAATTAGCAAAAAAATATTGAAAGAAAAACATGGATTGATGATGGATGAGTGAAATCGTGGGAGAGATTTTGTGATAAATGTGGGGGACGGTTTTTTATTTTTTTTAGTAGAAATGTGGGGGAGGGTTATAGAAAGGGAGAGTTGTGAAAGAATCATGAGCTAGAGAAAATCGTGGAATAGGAGAAGATCTTGTGTTTCAAATTTGAAAACAATTTTTATAAGAGAGATAAAAACGTGGGTAGAGAAGAGAAAGGAAGTTGGAGAGAATCTAGGAGGAGATTGACTTTGTGGTAAATGCGGTTTTACACTATAATGGAAAGACTAAAATACCTTTTTACCAAGGGTAAACTGTGACTATTTTGTCCCTTATACTTTTGCATAAACTTTGTGAACAAATAATTTTTCTATGGGTACTAAAAATAAAAAGCCTCAAAAAAGACCATTCTCTTAATTAATAGTACAGATGTATAAGAAGGTAACTCAAAATGTTGACCACAAGTTGGAATTTTTATTTGGGTGACCCCACCGTTAGTGAATCAACCGTATGGTTCACATTGACCTTGATACATTTTTTAAAGGAGATATTGACCAAAAATCCCTACTTGAAAAACATTTTATGATTTAACCCAACAAACGTTTTCTTTTAGTCTAAAGCCCATGGGTAACTGACTGAAATCCTCTTCAGAGAGGGTTTCAGTCTGTGTAATTTATAGATTGAAATCCTCTATTATACAGACTGAAACCCTCTTCAGTTATCCAGGAGCCTTAGACTAAAAGAAAATATTTTTTGGATTAAATCCTAAAATATGTTTTAAGTAGGGGTTTTTGACTAATTTTCCCTTTTTTAAATTGGACTTTCCAACGCTTTAGCTCCGAAAATGCTAATGTGGCCTCATGTGGCATGGAAAATCATGGATTGGCTTCTGTTTTGAAGTCTCGAGTTTTAAACTCTTTCCATTTTGTGGTCACAAAAATGAAACCTCAATTTCCTAACAGACGTGAGACGACAAGATTGTACTCTTACATAGTCTTGTGGGGCTCACATAGGGACGATCCAATGGCTAATTTTTAATGAAGTTGTTCTCCTCACAATGCAGACCATCTCCACCGAAAATCAACCTATTCTAAAACTCTTAACCCTATCAAAAGTTGATTGAAATTCAAAGTAAATGAACGGTCATCCTAAAACTTGTAACTTTCTAAAACTTATAATTCTCAAACTAAGTAAATGAGCGGGTTATAAATTTTAGAATTGACTAATTTTTTGTAAAGATGATATAAATAGTAAAGAGATCGTCTCCACGGAAAATTAATCTTTAGATGATCTCATATAGGCCCCACAAGACTATGTAAGAGGTGTGTAAAAAGGACCTTTCCTCTCATATTTAAATCGAAAGTATGATGTATATGAGCGCCGCCCACAAATACTATTTTGTATAGTTCCAAAACCTGTAAAGGAAATATTTGGCATTCCCTCTTTCCTAAGAGTATAATAGTGATATACTATTAAACATTAAGCCGGACAAGGACATACCACAAGATCCTGTGGTCCAAAAGCTTGACCATCTTTGGGGGCAACAACAGTTCTTCATAATTATGCCTGTCCCTAATCTAATACATTTTAAAAGGAAACTTTCATGATATATTGTACAAGAATGCAATAATGTACCAAATTCACAAATATCAAAGAAGAATTCTAACTGTCATGGCTTTTTTTGGCTAACAGTCCTATGGCATGCCCTAGGGGATAAAACTATATGATTTTTTGGCTAACAGTCAGGATTCGTTTATATGATAGTGGACTGCGATGTACTCATGGGAAAGATTTAAAAGTTAATTTTTTATGAAGATTTTTTTTTTATCATGTAGATCATTGTCACTAAAATTGAGCCCATTTTTAAAACTTGTATCTTCAATCATTCGGAATTTAGAAATCAACGATGACTACATCCATTTTATTATTAATAAGACACTCAGCTCACAAAATAGAGGTGGAGTGATCGAATTTTTCTGATGGCCATTCTCACAATAAATACTTTACTCGGTTGTGTGTAGATGGAGAAGTCTGCTCACACCCCAAGGATTAGTCGGATGTTCTAAAGAGATTCGGACACCCTAGATTTAAAAAAAAAAAAAATAAACTAATTTTTTATTACAATAATATATATAATACTAAAAATATTTTCACAAAAAATTAACTTTTACATCATCTATATAAAATATAGTGATATAGATATTGAATACATTAAAGTGGACAAGCTAGTAGATTCATTTCTTCCAATTGATTGTCTTGCACGCCTATCCACCACCGAAAGACTGAAAAAAGAATGAAAAAGAAACCCACCACCAAAAAAGAGAGGACCACAGTGCCTTGTCCATCAATGCATAGCTGATTAGCTACTGACGAATGCATGCGATTGTGTAGTAGAGTAGACCCACATCTAATGTAGGTAAAAAATACCCACCACGCCATTAGGTCGAGTTAGACCATCAACGTGGGTGAAGAAGACCCTCATGTTGGTGATGGAATTTAGACGGTTTGAAAATGACATGAGGTCTGTCTAACCACCCTTTTAAGACACCTACATTAAAAGTGGGTCAACAAAATTAAACTCATGCTCTTGCTACTTGTGCAGTACAGCGTTGCACGAGGAGGTGACTAAGGAAGGAAGGGACCCATAAATCAGAGTCTCTGGCTCTCTGCACTTAAATAAGGGGGAATGTTTTCTGACGGTCGTTACATCTTTGTCCCTTTGTTTAGTTATCTAATGAAGTATAGTTTGATTGAAATATTATTATATTAAATTGGGTAGGTTAATTAGTTACTGACTTGGGTCTCCCAAATTTCTTCAACTTTGCTGATCTTCATTTGGGGTTATTTGTTTTTTTTTTAATCTTCATTTGGGTTTTACTAGTTTTGTTCAATAATTTATTGTTTTGGTTTAAAAATATATTATGCAAGAACACAGAAGGGTGGCCAATAAAGATGTTTTGATTCAGAAATTGGAAACAACAACCCCACCTGAATTCATGGAGGGTGCTGGGAAGCAAGAGGACTAGCTCATCCCATATCTCTAATAATCTATCATATGTATGTCTTCTCTTTCTCTCTCTCTCTATAAATCTTATTTTTTCTTCTCTTTCTGAGGTCTGTCTTTGTATATATATATATACTATATATGTGCAGAGAGTAGCTGAAGTTCTTCTATCCAAATCTAGCTAGCTTGATCACTTCTTCTTTGTTAAGAACAGTTGAGACTTATTATTACAAGGTATGTATAAGGGTAAAGTATATAACCCCCACTCTCTCTCTCTCTCTCTCTCTCTCTCTCTCTCTCTCTCTCTCTCTTTGAAGCATATATGAAAACATCTGTTGGGTTCTTTCTAAATGAACCGAAGTGTTTTATTTTTCTTGGGTAGTTGGATTTTGTACATTTCATGAAGTAAGTTTATCAAAATCTCTGCTCTGGGTGGTCTAACTACATGTGAAGTAAACTTAATTAATTTCCATATTAATCCTGTCTCTTGTCTGTTTTTCTGGCTTATTTTGATCTTTCAATGTGAAATACGACCACCTTGTTTTTAGAAGGCAACAAGGACAAATTAACACCCATCAATGATTAATGGTTTAACAACCAATATATTGTTTAAAAAGCTATAGCTTAAAAGGGTATCAATAATTGTTTTGAAATTTTGAGTTCCTTAATTTGTTTGTTTGTTTATTTACAGTAATAAGAAGAAAAAGAATGGAGGGTGGAGGTTATTTGAATTGGAATAAGCAGAGTTCTTTGAATGGGCTAGAGAATGTGGAGTATGAAGAGATGGATGTCGTACCATCTTCATTGTCGTCGATTCCTCCACCACAGACACCAAAGGAGCCCATGGAGTTCTTGTCCAGATCCTGGAGTCTCTCTGCTTCCGAAATTTCGAAAGCTCTTGCTCACAAACAGAACCGTTTTCTTCTTGATTATCAGAAGCAGCCTTCTGATCATACAAATCAAGAGATCCTTAATGTTGCACCACATTATGTAAGTCATCATATATCATTAATTTTATCCATTGAATTGTTAATTATGGGCATATGTTCTAGGCGCACAAATTATAGTTCTAATGAATAATTTGTCGACATAAAATATGTTCAAATTCCTAATTAAAACCTAAATGTTGAATGCGTGATTCAGATTCGACTGATATTGAATTAGAGTGATATTCCTAATTAAAAGCCTAAATGTTAAGATCATTTGATCAAGTTAATTTGGTATATAAGATCTCTTGGATAGGCTACTTACATTTCAAATAGATTGCCTTAATACCTAATATATGTTTTGATATGTGCAGCAGCTATACAAGTCAGTTAATTCAGTTAATGCCCGGAGAGCAACAACGGTTGGAAAATGGTTCCAAAGCAAGGAGTTGAGTAATAACAGCAAACTGAAGAAGAAAGAAAGAGCACGTGTAGAGAATGCTCGTGTACACGCTGCGCTGACGGTGGCCAGTGTTGCTGCAGCCTTAGCTGCTGTAACTGCAGCAGCAGAGAGTTCGAGCTCAAGCTCAAAAATGGATGCTGCCATAGCTTCGGCAACAGAGCTCCTAGCATCATATTGTATAGAGATGGCGGAATCAACCGGAGCAGATCATGATCGAGTGGCATCAGTTGTCAGATCAGCTGTTGATGTTAGAAGTCCGGGAGATCTAATGACCCTAACTGCTGCAGCTGCAACAGGTATTAATTTGTACCATCATTTTGCCTTACTGTTTCTCATACATATGTATAAATGGACGACATCTATATATGCTCGTATATGTTATATTTACGAAATCTAATATGTGAGAGTGATTTTTGGGATTATAAATATTGATCGATGAAGTTAAATATTGATCAATGAAGTTAATTTTTTTTTTTTTAATCTTGAATTTGAAAAGCTTTACGAGGAGCAGCTACACTGGAAGCAAGACTGGTACCCAAAGAAATGAGGAACATCAATGCTGCAACTGTAATTCCTTATTATTATGAAAGAACTGGTCTACCGATGACACCGCCTTATTGCAGCGAAATTGAAGATGATCATGTCCTTCATGATTCTCCTTGCAAGGGTGAATTGCTTCATAGAACAGGGAAAGGTAACCCGTCCAGATTGATTTATAAATCAATACATTTCGTGGAGATCATTACTCGATCCCCTAAAACACCTTTCTTAATAGGCAACTTGGATTTGTAATTCTCAGTCACTAATACTTGAATGCTTGAATTTGGATAATTTTACAGGATTGCTTCATTGGAAGCGAGTCTCCGTTTACATCAATAAAAGCTTACAGGTTATGGTTAAGCTCAAAAGCAAGCACGTCGGAGGAGCCTTCAAAAAGAAGAAGAAATGTAAGTTTTTTCTTCTCTTCTTTCTTTTACCCGTATATTTACTAGGACGATGAACTTATAATATTGTTCATTTAATGTGAGAGTTATTTGATATTAATGAATACTGTATAATGTTTAAATCTGAGTTATTTAGAGTTAGAGTTTGTTAAAATGCCAAATATATCATTTAAATTATGAAAAAAAAAATTTACATTTATTTTTACACACTTCGATTATGTGAGTAACTTATAAGCAGGGTAGGTTCCGAAGTTCTGCAAAAATGACCATACATTCACTGACCTGTTTTTGCACTTCAATAGCATATAGATATATCTAGATTCAAAGTTGAATTGACTCAATGTGGATCATTAATGAACAATTACTGTCATATACTTTGGGATATGGTTTTTCACAACACCAAAATCACTGATTTGGAATGGCTTTTTAAAAAGCTTTGGAACGGTTTAAAACTGTTGCTCGCTAGTAGGTAATATTTGTGTAGTGTTTAGTTGGGTATCAAAATTATCTAATATTTTTTGTTCCCACTTTTACTTCGAATGATTTGCCCAAGATTGGGATATCTCTAATGAACATTAATGTTTCTACCAGGTATCGTTTATGGTGTATATGATGACGACGAGATTACAATATGGTCGAGGAGGGAAGGAGCGAAGAATAATATTGATGCAGAAGAAGAAAAGAGTTGCTACTTTGGTTTGAAAACTGCAGAAGGTCTTCTAGAGTTCAAGTGCAAGAATAAAAGCCATAGGCAAAGATGGGTTCATAACATACAAAATCTGCTTCATCATCAAGTTGGTCGTATAGAAGAGACAGATCAGAGAATGTCGTTTGAATCGTTAAAGATATATAAAGATGAGAATACGAATTATAGCTATCATCAATAGATTCAATTCTAATTGCTTACTTATTGTAAACTAAGCTGTAGATACGACTGCTTACTTGTAAACAAAGCTTGTATTGTTTCTCTAACTTTATACTCGGGCGATTCAAAATCGCATATCTTGTGAGCTTATAAGCCGCTTAATTTGGTTGCCTACTAACAAACTGATATGAAAGAAGGTAATTGTTACTGAGGAGATATCTACCATCTTGTATGATACTTCGAATCCACCAAGGAAAGAGGAGATGATCGTAAGTAAAATACGCCACAATCGATTCAGAGTTACCTTCAATTACTGTAGGAGTAATAGGAAATTCAGAAGCCAATTCTAGCCCCTTTAAAAAGGCCCTTGCTTCAGCCTCTAGACGTGCATCTTTTCCAGACCAATCACTATTGAAGTAATTGAAGAAACAGTAAAAATCCACGGGCTGGATCACATTGAAATTCGTTTTTCATAAATAGCTTAGTAGCGTAAAAATCTTAGTTTATTTGGAGTCACCACCCAATTCAGGGAATTGGGTCCCTTTTATAGGAAAACTGCTTCTTTAAATTTTTTCTTTTTAAAAATGGCAATTTCTTTTTTTTTTTTTTTAAAATCTGGTAATTTTTCTTTCCCTAATCGGTTTCAATAACTAGGATTGTAATCTGGAATTTCTTCTTCAAATCTACTTCCTCGAGATTTTTATCTCTGTGGATTATGATTACCTTGTTTCTGTACACAAACTTTAACTTTTGATGCAGAGTTGACCCTATTGCCCTATGCTCATGTAGCTAAGGTCTCCCCAGAAGTATGGTAAAATTTGCTTTGATGTCCATAACTAGAAATATGGTTCTAGTTTGTACTGGTCCGATCATTAAGACTGTGGAAAACTCACCCATTGTATTTTTCTTCTCGTTCTCAAACCCACACACAATTTTAGTTTTGTCGTTTCCCAGGGCTATAAGACCAATCATTTTTGCCATCTCTAAGGTGCAGATATTTACCCTATAACCATTGTCAATCAGTACATGTGGGACACAATATCTATTGCACCCAACAGTGATGCGAAGAGCATGTTTTGTCCTTTTTCTTCTTAAGGTACATCCTCATCTGAAAAGGTCATCAAGTTGAGATTCCTGACTTGGGCCACTGTTCCTGCTAACCTTTCTAGTGTGATTATGGTAGGAACGTGAGGCGCATTTAATTCAGCTAATATTGCTTCTTTATGCCCTGGAGATGCCATTAGTAACCCCTATATGGAAATGTTTGCTTTCGTTTTTGGAGCTGCTCAATTACTTTCTTATACTCTTCCTTTACCACTTTCATGTCTTGGAGTTGAAATTAGGTAGAATGAGCCATGGTTACAGTTGGAATTTTGGCTTTCAAGTGTGGAGGTTTGTAATGTCAACCTCCCCTTTTCAAATGTTGGACTTCACTGCAACCCTTTATCATAAGCGGGTCTACTCATTTTGATTTTGCTCATTTGGTAGAAATAAATTAGTTAGGTATACGCATTCTTTGGAGTGCTGAGAAGATAGAAGGAGATCTGTGAGATTTACTGCTGCTTTAACTTGTTTACACACTGCTGCTACTGGTAGGATGTTATTAAAGTGCACCGGTTCTTATGATTGCAGAAGATCTACAAGATAAATAGGCTCATTGGATTGATTAAATAAGGAAAAATGTATTGAATTTACCTGCTTTGGCAGAATCTCATTGATACAAGTGGATTCTACTGCTGAGAGTTTGGCAAGATTTCTAAGATTTGAACTGGCAAGCTAGTGTAAATTCCTGCTATATTAGATGGTTGATATCTCGCATCTTGTATGATGATGGATTTGGTTGGATTGATTTTTTCATATTCTTCAATGTAGTTAATCTTCAATTATGCCTGATCGACTGGGTGGGTTAAGATTGATATTTGGCTGAACCTGTTCCTCAACTCTTTGAAGAATTAGTGGCTTTAAATCGATTAAATCTTGGATGGTATGCCTATGTGCTGGGCATTTGTCTGTCCAATGATCTATATCTTGGTGAAATTCATACCTTGTATTATTGTACCACTTAGGAGGATTTTGAAGTGGGAATAGCAGGTAGCTTAATCAACCAACAAAACGCTCATTGGATGTCCTAATTTCGTAAATTTCCTTTGTGGACGTCCGACTCTCCTTTGATTTTGATTCTGTCTTTGCCCTTGATATTAATTTGCAAGTGTTTCCATTGTTGTCCAAGCTACAAATGGTTGATAAGACTGTTGTGGTGCACTATTTATAACATTGACTTGTTATTTTGACTCCCCTTGATAGCCATTCTTCTTTATTTTTGAAGATATTACATCTATATGATTCAAAAGTTGAGTCATTTTCCCTGAAGCCAATGCATATTCAATTTGAATGCCAGCCTTACACAAAGAATGGAAAGTTTCATGATAAGTCAAATTTAACCTATTGGAATACTCATAATTAAAATTCTTCATCACCATGCCAATCTGTTCTTCCTCCGACGGACGATCTACAATGTCTATTGCCTTTGTCCTCCACCTAGTAATGTATTCAGTAAAAGACTTAGTTGCCCCTTGTTTGATTACCTCAAGATGCCTTTTAGTAAACTGGATCTCAGTAATATATGTAAAATGGTTAACAAATGCATTAACCATATTTGACTAGGTTGAAATTGTAGTTGGGTCGGTCTTTATCAGCCAATTCATTGCGGCTCCAGTCAAGCTTATTTGGAACAATTGTAATAATAATTCCTCCCTTAGCACAAATGGTTTTACATATCTAACATACATACGAATGTGAGCCCATTGATACCCAGTTCCATTATAGCGATCCATATCTGAAACCTTGAAATCTGATGGTAGTTGATATAAAATGCTCATATATACGATATAAAGGTTAACTACTCATTCAACTCATACCATTTTAACTTGTTTAAGCATTCATTGTATCATGTAAAAACTCAAAATTAAACTAACCAATCAAAACCAAAATTATTCAAAACATGTCATCAAACAAATAGATAACAATAATAATAACCCGATTCTCAAGTAATCTATATCTATCATCATCTTTCTTTCATAGGTGCACTGAAACTATTCGTACTTCTAAAACTTCTGTTTTTTCTCAGGACTCTTGGTATAACTTCGTGTTCTTCTCCTAGTTCCTATAGGAGGTAAAACATAGGGTGAGCAAAGCTCAGTACAACCAAAAATATAGGTTAAGGCTGACTAACACCATTTTTCTAAAAACCCAAGCTTGTTTCCCAAAACTCATCCATTAATATCTTTTGAAACCACTCTTTTCTAAAACACCTCACATAAACCTCTTTTCAAAACTAACCAACCACTTAGGGTTGTACTTGCAAAACTCTTTTTGAAAACACTTTTTAAAAAGATTGGTGTTAGTCATTGAAAATGGTTTTATCTGTTGAAATTGCAATTCTAACTATAAAGAGAGATAAACAAAAGCAAAGTACGTATATATATAGTATATAGTATAGTAGTATATGCATTATCTTATGCTAACTCACAAATACTCATTCTCACATTATTATTATTAATGTTCCACTTCCTTCGTCAGGGTTTTTGTAGAAACCAACCACCGTTACTTTTGAATGGATCCGAATATAAACTTCTCTTATGGAGATACCTTTTGAGGAGGTGCCTCTAGGCGAAACACAACATCACAATTGATGAAATTATGTTTTATGCAATCATATCGTGTCAAACCTCTCTTATGGAGTACACATCATACCTCTCTTATGGAGTAGCTTGATACTACTTGTTAGTATCACTAATCATGATTGCTAAGGCAACTAACCTCACAGCCTAGGGTTTTCTTTTAAACCTCTCATCTTTCCGCTTTAACTTTCGATAGCTTTTTAGATATTCACTCATGTTTTCACAACCCAAAACAATGCTTTTTGATGCAAGAAAACCTTTTGAAAAATATGATGTTTTTATAAACATGTTTTTGAAAACATGAATCGATGAAAAATCGATAAGAAAATATAACTTAAAAATAAGGTTTTATATAGCGGTTATCCCTACCTTTTTCGCTTAATTTTTCTCACGGTTTTGACTCGAACTTCCTTTAACTTTAAGAACTCCAAACTTTCTTCAAAAACTTGAATGGGTTTATCTTCTTCAAACTTGGGTTTGAAGAAGATGAAAAGAGGGGGAGAGAGAGAGAGAGAGAGAGAGAGAGAGAGAGGGGCAAGGGTTTAGGCCAGGGGTTTTTCTTCTTCTTCTTTCTTTTCTTTTTTTTAATTGAAGATGGGTTTGGGTATGGGGAGAGAAGGGATTTTGGCCAGCCCTTTATATAGGGTTCAACCTCCCCTAATCCCATTCCTAAAAGGTTTCTTAAAACCTATCCTAATCCTATCCCTAGCGGTTATCCCCACCTTTTTCGCTTAATTTTTCTCACGGCTTTGACTCGATCTTCTTTAAATTTAAAAACTCCAAGCTTTCTTCAAAAACTTGAATAGGTTTATCTTCTTCAAACTTGGGTTTGAAGAAGATGAAAAGAGGGAGAGAGAGAGAGAGAGAGAGAAAGAGAGAGGCAAGGGTTTAGGCCAGGGGTTTTTCTTCTTCTTCTTTCTTTTTTTTTTTTTAGTTGAAGATTGGTTTTGGTGTGGGGAGAGAAGGGATTTTGGCCAGCCCTTTATATAGGGTTCAACCTCCCTTAATCCCATTCCTAAAAGGTTTCTTAAAACCTATCCTAATCATATCCCTAATCCAAGCCTATCTCTAACTCTTATTTATCTCTTTATTTCCTATTTACCTCTTTAAAACTAACTAATTTTACTCCTCTTATGTATGGGCCGATTTTTACATAGTATATTAGGGTTTTTAGTTATTTTAGATGGCTAGGATTAAAACCATAATCCATCCAACGGTTCACATTAAACACTACAATTTCTAAATAAATAAAGAAACTAAGTGTTTTAGGTTTTGGAAACTATTTTAATGGTTTAGATTTAGTAACTTTTGGATAAGTCTAATCTAATGGTCTATATTAATTATTTGCTTTCCAAGGTTTAGGATTTATCATTATCTAAAAAATATATACTAGCAATTATCTTTAAATTAGTATTTATCCACTTTTTAGAAAGTTACTAAAATTTAGGTGTTTATTTAAATTAGGAATTTAGAGCTTTTAAGAAACTTAATTCTTTTAAAATAGGTGGCGCACAAGGCAGCCCCTTATGTCCATGTTTTTGGCAAGTGGGTCCCACCACTTGGTTACTTCTTATCCATGTTTTAATAATTACACCCAACTGTAGACACCTAAATTTGGTTCACTCAGAATACCTCAATGATTCCGTCGAAACCAACCAAACAGAATCTAAAACGGATCCCGAAAGAGTCGAAACGAGGCGACAGAGTTAAAACTTGAGCCAGAGCCTCAGGAATTCCCAGAAACCACTGAAAACTCTTAGAAAAGCTCAGGAAACCCCCCCCAAAAACACACTCAAAAAGTACAGAAAATACAAAATCGACTCCGAAAACCCCCAGAAACGAGCTCGAAAAGTCCGAAAAATGCGCAAAAGACTCGAAAAGCCCTATAGGGCCCCACACAGCCTCTAGACATGCATCTTTTCCAGATTAATCACTATTGAGGTAAGTGTAGAAATAGTAAAAATCCACGGGCTAGATCACATTAAAATTCGTGTTTCATAAATAGCTTAGTAGCGTGAGAATCTTAGTTTATTTGGAGTCACCACCCAATTTAGGGAATTCGGTCCCTTTTTAAGGAAAACAACTGCTTAAATTTTTTTTTTTAAATGGCAATTTCTTATTTTTTAGAAACTGGTAATTTTTCTTTCCGTAATCGGTTTCAATAACTAGGATTGTAATCTGGAATTTCTTCTTTAGATTTACTTCCTCGAGATTGTTATCTCCGTGGATTATAATTACCTTGTCTCTGTACACAAACTTTAACTTTTGATGTAGAGTTGACCCTATTGCCCTGTGCTGATGAAGCCAGGGTCTCCCAAGTAGCATGGTAAAATTTGCTTTGATGTCCATAACTAGAAATGTGGCTCTAGTTTGTACTGGTCCGATCATTAAAACAGTGGGAAACTCACCCATTATATTTTTCTTCTCGTTGTCAAACCCACACACAATTCTAGTTGTGTCGTTTCCTAGGGCTATAAGATCAATCATTTTTTCCATCTCTAAGGTGCATATATTTACCCTTTAACTATTGTCAACCAATATATGTGGGACTCACTATCTATTGCGCTCAACAGTGATGTGAAGAACATATTTTGTCCTTTTCCTTCTTAAGGTACATCCTCATCTGAAAAGATCATCAAGTTGAGCTACCTGACTTGGGCCACTGTTCCTGCTAGCTTTTTTGGTATGATTGTGGTGAGGCGCATTCAATTCAGCTAATATTGCTTCTTTATGCATTGGAGATGCCATTAGTAACCCCTATATGGAAATGTTTCTTTTTATTTTTGGAGCTGCTCAATGACTTTCTTATTCTTTTCCTTTACCACTTTAATGTCTTGGAGTTGAAATTGGGTTGAATGAGCCATGGTTATAGTTGGATTTTTGGCTCTCAAGTGTGGAGGTTTGTAATGTCAACCTCCCCTTTTCAAATGTTGGACTTCACTGCAACCCTCTGTTATAAGCGGGTCCACCCACCTTGATTTTGCTCATTTGGTAGAAATAAATTAGTTAGGTATACGCATTCTTTGGGTGCTGAGAAGATAGTAGGAGATCTGTGAGATTTACAACTTTAACTTGTTTACACACTGCTGCCACTGGTAGGATGTTGTCAATGTGTACCAGTTCTTATGATTGCAAAAGAACTACAAGAAAAATAGGCTCATTAGATTGATTAAATGGGGAAACATTTATTGAATTTACCTGCTTTGACAGAAGCTCATTGATACAAGCTAGCTTTTACACCTGAGAGTTTGCAAGATTTCTAAGACGTGAACTAGCAAGCTAGTGTGAATTCCTGCTACATTAGATGGTTGATATCTTGCATCTTGTATGATGATGGACTTGGTTGGATTGATCTTTTCATATTCTTCAATGTAGTTAATCTTCAATTGTGCCTGATCGATTGGGTGGATTATGATTGATATTTGGCTGATCTTGTTCCCCAACTCTTTGAAGAATTAGTGGCTTTAAATCGATTAAATCTTAGATGGTATGCCTAAGTGTTGGGCATATTTGTCTGTCCAATGACCTATCTCTTAGTGAAATTCATACCTTGTATTCAGATTGTACCACCTAGGAGGATTTTGAAGTGGGAATAGCAAGTAGCTTAATCAACCTACAAAATATTCATTGCATGTCCTAATTCAATAAATTCTCTTTGTGGACGTCCGACTCTCCTTTGATTTTAATTATGCATTTGCCCTTGATATTGTTTTGTAAGTGTTTCCAGTATTTTCAGAGCTACAAATAGTTTATAAGACTGTTGTGGTGCACCATTTATAACATTTACTTGTTATTTTGACTCCCCTTGATCACCCTTCTACTTTATTTTGGAAGATATTACATCTACTTGCGATTCAAAAGTTGAGTCATTTTCCCAGAAGCCAATGCATATTCAATTTGAATGCCAACCTTACAGAAAGAATGGAAAGTTTCATGACAAGTCAAATTTTACCTATTGGAATACTCATAATTCAAATTCCTCATCAGCATGTCAATCTGTTCTTCCTCTGACGGATAATCTACAATGTCGCTCACCTCTGTCCTCCACGTAGTAATGTATTTAGTAAAAGACTCATTTGCCCCTTATTTGATTGACTCCAGATGCCTTTTAGTAAACTGAATCTCGAGAATATATATAAAATGGTTAACAATGCACTCACCATATTCGGCTAGGTTGAAATTGTATTTGGGTCTGTCTTCATAAGCCAATTCATTGCGGCTCTAGTTAAGCTTATTTGGAACAATTGTAATAATAATCATCCCTTAGCACAAGCGGTTTCACAAATCCAACATACATACGAACGTGAGCCCATGGATACCCAGTTCCATTATAGCGATCTATATCTGAAATTTGATGGTAGTTGAATTTCTAGACATAGATTTAAAATGCTCATATATACTTGGTCCCCTTTCATCTTCTAGAAGGCCTTTTCTAGCTCTTAAAGTCTTAGATCAACTGAAGTTACTGATTTGTCCTGACTCTGAACATTTAATGATTCAACTTGAATTGGCAAATGGGTGCCAATTGAGTCTAGACTGGAGCTTACTGATATGAAATCAACTATCTTGGAATTCCAATCAAATTGGGAGATTGTACTGAAATCCATTCATCTTTACTATTTCCTTATTCAGAAGCTGAGGAGCTTGGTAAATTGTTTCCTTTTGCTTAAGGTGACTTTGCCTATACCCCCTGCAAATCAACTAGATCTTCCCCAAAAAGTTCACAAAATGCATTATGCGCTGCTATTCATATTTGACAGTAATATTTGATTCCATGGTCTCAATCCTCTTACTCAGCAACTGAATCAACTTGAACAAGTCAAGGGATGAATCACTTGGTTTGGTACCTTTTGCAAATGATTGATCCTCATCTCTGGCCATTGATTCTATCCTTACTAGTTTGGAGGTTTCACGGGTCCACACTTTTATAGAAGGTCTGCCCCTTGATTGAGGCTTTTTTTGCTCTACCCGTTGTGATAAGGGAGTCCACTTATAGCACCTATTGCCCGTTTTTCACGAACAACAGTAAAGTTAAAGTAACTGTGAAGATGCCTCAAAATTTGTGTAAATTGATTGCAACCTTCTCGGGCCAATCTGGTGGATATTTCTAGATTCATTACATGCATGCAGGGTCAACGAATTTTTGGGTAGGCTTAGGTTACCTTAGCAAAATATACCTCGTGGTCAAAGACTAGTCTTTGGTACGGGGCTAAAGGTGTGGCATATTAGACTGATTCATCCCACCTGGTCCTTTTTTTAGGAAATCTGCTTCTTTAATTTTTTAAAAAAAACTAAAATGATAATTTTATATTTTTTTTTAAAACTGATTAAAAATAGGGGATCCTTAGTTCGATAATCAAGTTACGGGTTGGGAACGTGTGAAGCACCCAACAACTATCCGATCAAAAAGATAGGTCTTTACTTTGTGATTAGGATTTTTTGGGGTCTTAACTCAATTCGAAACTTCTAAATAAAATAACTTGCACTCCATACATATAAACATTCCAAAAGCAATACAAAGAGACTACCAAATCCTACAAAACATAAAAAATTCTTAAATTACTTTTTACTAATTTTTTATTTTTATTTTTTATGTTTTCATAAAAAATATCTACATTAATCAGAAAAATATGAAATATTAGGAGAATACTAAACATGACAAGTTTGTGCTTTCATAAAAATTTCATATCTATTGAACATCGAAAAACCACTTTTTCATTTAATCAATATTGTAGCCTAAGTTAGGAAGTTTTTTCTTTAAAGAAAATAAAATGGACTTCGGATCTACACGGGATTAATTCTTCATTCTTAACAGTCAAATTTTATTCTAAAAATTATTAAATTAATTCATAGATCAATTTACACCACCGAAAATTAATCATTTAGAATCTTCCATTTTGGATCACCACAAAAAGAAAATAAATAAAAAAATCGAGCTGATTCAATTTTCTTATTCTTAAAAATAAATAAATATATTTTTTAAAAATATTTAATCGATTCAGAAAATTTTGATTTAAAAGAGGAGCTATGAAGAAATTGAATTAAAAGAGGTAGAAATCTGACTTAATTAAGCAAGATTGAAAGAAAAAAATAATAATGCTACACTTGCAACTTCTCTTGAAGAAATTAAGGAGAGAAATTTTTTTTTAATTGATGTACATAGAAACTAATGGCGGTATTTAGAAACAAGTGATAAATTTTATTTTTTTCCAAAAAATGTGCATTTTTGATAGATTAATCTACATCTCATAACGCTGTCTCTGCAACGAAATGAAGTGGTTCTTCAGATTTCGCTACCATTAATGACCTCTCTAAAGAGATCATGTTAATGGTTAGTGATGGTAGTGGTGGCGTTTATGGCCGTTGGGTTTGTCATTGTTGGAGAGAAAAAGAAAAGAAGAAGAGGTCATAAAACAAGAGGGTACTTTGTACATTTTAACAAAATAAAACTTAAGTCTTTCATGTGTTAAACATGTGCATAAGAAAATAAAAATTAACAATTTTCATCCAATTTGGAACTAAATTCAATTCTATTAAAAAACGTGGGATGAACCCCCTAATTGCTAATCTGGCGTGAGACTAAAC
This sequence comes from Macleaya cordata, assembly GCA_002174775.1. Taxonomy (NCBI): domain Eukaryota; kingdom Viridiplantae; phylum Streptophyta; class Magnoliopsida; order Ranunculales; family Papaveraceae; genus Macleaya; species Macleaya cordata. The sequence continues at coordinate 156,285 of MVGT01002613.1, read as the reverse complement.
CCCAAAATTTCCAAAAGTTTAACTCAATCCGATGGTTAAATAAAAAAAATTATATTTATATGATTAAAAGTGATTTTTCAATAAAAATAATTCATTAAATCTCGAAAATTTTATGGGAAGCACATCCCTATCAAATCTAACTCTAGAAATGCATATTTACTTTGAATTAGTAAATGTAAAACAAAAGATATAAAAAAATTCAGAATTAAAAATAAATAAAAAATAAAGAATATAAAAACCACCGTTATACCATTGATTTTGCATGAAATTAGTCATCTTGCATTCATACTTTCATCATAAGGCCATTTTAACTTGAATACAATCATGCTTTGAAACACAAAATTAAAAGTTGGAGGAGAACAACTTGTTTACGCTTCTAAAATATTTAGATATAACTTCGGGTGGAGGATACAATTTTAGTAATCTGTCACGCCCCAATTCGAAACTCACAATCTCTAAGAAATTGAGTCGCATCTCGAGGCATTAGGTTAACTATACAAGGTGACTAATTAGTACTAAACAAGCCTAAATAAGGTTTACAAACCTAATCAGAGTTAAACTAATCTAGTTCGGGAAAACTTAATCACCTTAAAATATAGATAGGCCCAACGGAAAATTCGCCAGAGTTTCCTCTGTATTTTCAGGGTTCTCAACCTATCATAAACCTGTAAAAGAGATGATTTACTCACAAATAATATTTCTAAATCATTCCAATCATCCACGATAGTCATATAATCTCATCAAGACTAGTCTACCTTACTTCGTCAAAATAAAAATACCTAGTCATCCACTAGGCTGGACTCAAACCAAAATTCTAAAATGATGCCTCACTTAATAATATACGTAGATAACCTGAGTTAAGTGATATAATATACATAAGTGTGTTTGTCTTATATACATATCTTAAGAAAATATATACAAAACAAGTAAAATAACATGCACCTCAAAAAGGTTAAATACAACACCTCAAGTGTAAGAAAGTTATCGATGACGTACTTCCTATATCGATCTCCTCAAAGGGTATAGATATAGTCCGACCAATCCTCTCCTAAATCCTCGTTTCCCTCTGCAGTAATATCTCCAAGATCTGAGCAAAAAGCTCAGTAAGAAACTTATAATACTAACAAAAAGTCACTAACATGAATTTAAGACAATGCAGGTTTTAAAAGAAAATCGAGAAATCATAATACAGAAATGTAAAAGTAGTTGGTACTTGTTCTACAACATAA
>MVGT01002613.1:122715-136724 GCA_002174775.1 Macleaya cordata | reverse complement strand
TCTTCCTTCCATCATTTCGACTCATGGCAGATGAGATCGGAAACTCTGAAAACTAATGTTCAAGCATGTCGCAAGCCTTCAACTAAAAATCTAGGGAGATATGGAACTTATGGGTCACTCCAAATTTTGATAGAATGACCTGATCCTACAGACCAGCAAACAACATTTTTTGTTGCAGATTTTACATAACAAATGTTGGACGAAATAGGGGAACATTTTATAGCTTCTTTTCATTCTAAAAATACATTGTTTAAAGATACTTAATAGTCAATAATTAAGCCCAACAAGAGTTTGATTATGGAAGAAATCGGCAAGCCAATTTCATAACCAGAGATAAATTTACCTATTAAGGTAGTCTAAATCCTAGTCCTCCTTGTTCTTTTGGTTGTCATATTTATGACCATGTTGCCAGAACTAGCCTAAGCTCACCTTCATGTTCATTCCACCAAAAATCTCTTTGCATATTCAACATTTTTGTCAAAACACCCTTTGGTAATAGGTATGTAGACATATAATGCACATGAACTGAGGCCATAGTGGATACAGTAATAAGTGTGTTAGGCAGCCTGCATGGGACAAAGTATCTTTCTTTTATCCTTTAAGCCTCGAAAAAACTTTAGCTAATACACCCTCACGAAGTAATTCGTGAGTTAGGTAGGAGTAAATAATGACCAAGGTATTTTTTATTATTTTGCATTCTTTGAATGCGTGCTGCCAATTCATCACAAACAGTCTCCTCCACCCTGCAAATAAAATGAATAGAGGATTTCTCGTAGTTAATCACTTGTTTGGACCACAGGATACATCTCTAACATCTCTTTCGTCGTACTTACCACTTCAAAACTAGCATATCCGAATACAAATAGTGTTGGAGAAAATATGGTCTAGATTAAAATTTTGCAACGGAAACAAATAACTATTTTCCCTTCACAGATCACATAAGGATGGATGAATTAAAACAATAACTTGAAGATCAGATGCATACCGTTTAAATGCTTTCATGGGATCCCAGATATTCCTCCCACGTTCTGGATCCATCGTCAAAAACTCGAAAAGATACAGTAACTGTATTTCGGCCATAACTCTCTAACGGTTGATCCGATTCATTTTATGGCAAATGTTTGTTGTAGGAAATTGAATTTCCTACAACTTTGTTTGAAATAATGAATCTTCAATTCTGCTCCTAAGTGCCTCAAAACTCGATTTTAAAATCATTCGGGAATATACTGCGAATTTTGAGTTTCTAAAACCATAAAGGTCATAACTTGATTCTAAATCTGAGAGAGAGTTTTAGACACACACGTTAGGGTGGCTATCTGATGAACCCTATCTCTATTTATATAGATGGACCCTATATCTCATATAGTTCTCAAATAATAAATCTAATTGCAGTTAAGTACACTAAATAACTGCAACTGAATACTCTCAAGTAAATGAATATTATTTAGAAGCCCTTCACTCACTAATACCTGCAAACAGTCCCTCCACTTAACTGATATTCGAAATATACACCAAGGTAACATTAACTATTAATGTCAGCACATTATGGGTAATTACATCTTAGTCCTTGCCTGCCATATCAGACCATTATAATTATTCTAATAATCCAATAAATATTTTATAAGATCACTGCGCAGTCAAGAATAATTAATACTCTTGATTAGACTCTCAAGGGAATATCATTTCGGTGTGGATTCCTTATTGACACAAAGTAATCCACTAAGTGACTTCGACTACCCAACCTACCCAGAATATTGGATCACGTTTGCGTTGTCTGACCTCACTGTTTTGTAGATTAAAGTGAGTAGAAACCAACTTGTAGGGTATATTCTACTCTCAGGATTTAGGACATTTGCAATTAGCAAGTTTTTCAGAATCTTTTTATGTGCTGACAATAACATAAAAGTATTCTGTCTGACTTGTTCAGTGTATTTCAAATACACCAACACACTGAGTTAGGGTCGCCACTCCGGTGATAGAGATACATCACCCTATAATATAGAAGTCTAGTGTGTTATAGTCTTACCAGATGAATTGTTCAGATTCATCACTGACTATGAAGAATTCAAGAATGTGAGGAACCAATAAATTACATCTCTCCATATATGAACACTTCATACAAATAATTTACTTACAACATCATCTTGTGAACAACACGTAATCCATCATATGGATAAAGTAATAACATAATATCATGCTCATTAATAAATTTAATTTATCAATGTTGTCAATTTAAATTATTTTAGGGCATAAACCCCAACAATCTCCCACTTGCACTAAAAGAATTTAATGTTACACTTGCTACTTATCTTATTAGAATAAGATTCGTATGTGACACTTGTTTCATCAGTATGAAGCCTGCATCTGTAAGTATTCTCATCAGCATGAGAATCAAAACTACCAAGCAGAGCTTCAGTGTAGAGGTTCTGCTAAGTTTCTCACAAATACAACCTTGGTTAACCATTTCGTTTAACAAAGTCTTTGGTATCCATGGTAGACACTCTCCCACTCGATGATATCCACCAAGACATCCAGAAATATAATTTCCAGAATCTAAATCTGAAACAAAGTCAGAATTAATTCAACCAATGATAACACTAATATATAGACTATTTTGTAACTCCGAGTCCAACTGAGATTATCTAAGTCTTGCTTTGCAGCTTTCGAAATTTCAGTACCAAAACTCGACAAATGTTAGCTGTCTAAGCCCACCTGTAAAACAAATATCTGATTTTTGTCCCTTGCACTTTATGTGAGAGACTTCCTATTACAGAAGCATTGGGAACTGGCTTTCAACTTACTTCCCTTATCAATGCCTATAAGATAAAGATTCCAGAGGAATAACTCCATAAAAACATTTTCTATGGAACCGTGCATTCCAAATAAAATCAGTATATTGTTGACCGTTACAGTTTTATGAGATAGACTAATACTCTAGTTAGCTGATCTAGCAAAGCTTGATCACTAGAATAAAAGAATTTCTCAAAATGTCCTTTTATATTAACATCCTTTAGATAACCAGATCCTAATAACATTTCATGTATCATTATAAATGGATCATTGTTATGAACCCTATCTAAATAGGCGGGTACAAGGAAACAGGTAGAATCGTATCATGTAAAGGTACCGCCATCAGCAGAGTAAGCGGAAACACCTACGTAGTTGGGTTGTGTAGACACCTCAAGTGATTAGGTTTTCCCTATGTTTGGAAGTTTGGTGGAACCGTGTGTTTCATCCATATCGTGCAAGAGTTGAGGAAGCAACAAGTGCCTTAATAGAGGGACTTGTTATACACATTAAGATGTGCAGTAGATGTTGATCATCTATATGAGAATGGGATCTATGTAGGTATAAAATAGATGCACTAGATGTGGATGTGCAGGAATGGGTAGTGATGACTGCCAGCCTTATCGGCAATGGTTTGAGAGTAGTAGCCCATGGACAGACTGGGCTATAGACTAAAAACTATGCAATGTGGGGTGAGGACCATTTTGTTGGTGGTATCTCCCATAGGTGAGAAGATACTAGTAAATAGTATTTATGGGATTTAATAGTCAGTTGTGGAGGACTAGACTTCTTCTTAGATCATTTTTCTAGATCTGAATGTTGAGATGGATATTAGGCATGGATTGGCTTGCTGCATACCATGCATGATTGGACTGTTATGCGAAAATGGTAACAATTTCCATTCCAGAGGAAACGACATACGTACTATCGTTGTCGCAAGGATGTGGTCTCGGTAGGACACAACTGTGCTTTGTGGATATGTTGGAACATCCGATTGAAGGCAGAGAGCTTTAATCGATTCTTGTGGTGCGCTAATACCGTGATGTATATGGCGAGGTCCTAGGGTTACCACCTCATAGAGAGAGAGAGAGAATTCTGTTTGGAGCTGGTTCCGGGCACAAAATCAATTGTTGAGACACCTTATCGGATGGCTCCAACTGAGATTAAAGAGCTAGAGAACCAGATAGACCAGTTATTGGCTCAGGATTTCATTCGTCGTAGTTCGTCACCTTGGGGTGCACTTTTTATTTTGAATTAGATGAGGGTGAGTCTATGAGACTTTGCATAGACTACCGAGATGTGAGTGAAGTATAGGTTTGGGGGGAGCATATATCATTTACCTAGGGTAGAAACCTTAATTGTTTGGCTCAAAGGAGCGTCATAGTTTATCATTTTGACGTAGGGTAATACAGTCAACTTGAGTCAGGAGCAGGACTTTTTGTGATTAGGTTCTGTATAAGAGAAGAATCTGTAAAGATTTTCGGTAATGTTGATTAGGCTTGTGAAGGCTTCAACATTTTTGGTAGACCGTGTTAGTCGGGCCTAAATTTAGAGATGTTGGATAAGGTTGTAAATACCTTTATAGTTGATTTCATGATCAACTGCAAAATACATGAGGGTAGTAGGACCCACTGTGCAAGGTAAAGTAAGTACTAAGAGAGTGTTAATGTTTTGCCAAAATTCGACAAATATGAATTTTGGGCAGCATAAGGCGAAGATCTCGGGACATGAAAGTGTCCGGTATTGGAGTGAGTGTGATAATCTCTCCAAACGATTGTGACTGAGGGTCGTAAGTTTTCTACTTGGGTCGGGCATTATTGACGGTCCATTATGGAAATTTCTTCATAGCACATTTTCCTAAGGGATTTTTGGGCTAGGGAAGGTGTGGAGACGTTCAAGTGAGGAAGTTAGTTTGAACAAACTTTCGATAACGGTACGCTTGTATAGCGTCACCATGTTTACAAATTTTCTCAGAGGTGAACTTGGATTAGTGGTGGTTTCGAATGCAACACATCGATGGTTATGGTGTGTCTTCTTGTAGATGACAGGGTAGTTGTCATGCATAGGAATGCCGAAGGGATAAGACGAGAGTTTACTCGACTCATGATACCGCGTTGGTAGTATTGATGTCCTTTTGTGTTTGGGGGCATTAGGTGATTAGTGAGGAGGTGTAGCTCACTATTGAAATCTCAATATTTGAATTCTCATAAGCAAGAATTATAACTTTAAACCATAGTGATGGTTTGGATTTTGAAGGACTGAAACTTCAAAGAGTCATATAGCACGGGATGGTTAACGTAGAAATTGACGTGTGGAATGGATAACCGGGAGTGTTGTGACTTCCAATAAGGGTTATCATCAGTGATCGTTAGAGGTGGCGCTCAATTACACTTGGGAGTTAAAAGAGGAGCGACAGTGGATAGCTCCAAGGTTCAGGCTGTACTGGAATGGTGGCAACCCGCTACAGTGACAGAGGTTCAAAGTTACCTAGGTTTGGCTGGGTACTATAGGCGGTTTATCATAGGATTTTCGCGGATAGCAGGTCCTCTGACTAATCTCACTAAGAATGACGTTACATTCAAGTGGGATGACAAGTGCGAGCAAGCGTTTCAAGAGCTGAAGGCAAAGTTGACAACGACTCCTGTTTTGATCATACCAAAGAGTGGAGCCGGACTTGTGATTTTTACCGACGCATCTCATCAGGGACTGGGATGTGTTTTGATGCCGAACAACCGAGTGGTTGCTTATGCTTCGAGATAGTTGAGGCTTCATGAGCACAACTATCCGACTCATGATCTCGAGTTAGCAGCTGTAGTGTTTGCAGTCAGTTTTGGAGACACTACTTGATAGGTAGAAGGTTTGAGCTCTTTTCGGATCATAAGAGTCTCGAATACTTGTTTCCACAAAAGGAGCTGAACATGAGGCAGCGAAGTTGGTTGGAACTACTGAAGGACTATGATTTTTAGTTGAAGTACCACCCGAGAAAGGCCAACGTGGTGGCAGATGCTCTAAGTAGGTAGCCTAGAGGCATACTGGCGACTATGATGGTCTAGCAGTGGCGACTACTAGAGACAGCTTCGGAATATGACTTCGATTTGGCAACCCAGGAGCAGTCACAGTCATTCGACCTACTCTAATAAGCCAAATCATCAGTGAGTAAAAAAAAGATTAGTGGTGCTGTGACAAAGTTGCAGGTATCCAATAAGGAGAAGTCACAGACATGACTATAGGGGATGATGGTGGCTTGAGGTTCAAGGGAGGCTTATGTGTTCCAGAGAAATTTGAATTGAGGAGGAAAATCTTGAACGAGGCACATCGTAGTAAGTATACCATTCATCCGGGAGAGAACAAGATGTATCGGGATCATAAGCGACATTTCTGGTGGTCAGGAATGAAGCGGAGCGTAGCAGAGTTCGTTCGAACATGCTTTACGTGTTAGCAAGTAAAGGCAGAGCATCAGAAACCAGCAGGCACCTTGCAGTCCTTAGATATACCCGAGTGGAAGTGGGAGAATATATCTATAGATTTTATTGATGGATTACCCAAGACTAAGAAGGAAAACGACTCCATTTGGCTGATCATGGATAGACTGACTAAGTGCGCACACTTCGTGCCAGTCAAGAAGACATACACCGCGGAGCAGTTGACTACGTTGTATGTAAAGGAGATGGTTCGATATCATGGAGTTCCAGTTTCAGTGGCATCGGATAGAGATACTTCATTCACCTCGAAGTATTGGAGAGCATTCCAAGAAGCTATATGGATGCAACTTGACCTTAGCACGACTTTTCATCCTCAAATAGATGGGCAGATAGAGAGAGTTAACCAAGTGTTAGAAGATATGCTCTGTTGTGTATTCCTAGACTTCAAGGGTAATTGGGAAGATTCATTACCGCTTGTTGAGTTTGCCTACAACAACAGTTACCAAACTAGCATAGGGATAGCATCGTTTGAAGCGTTGTATGGCAGACCTTGTGGATCTCCAGTATGTTGGGCAGAAGTTGGAGAGTCGAAACTCCCAAGATTGGAAACAGTACAACAGACCACAGAGAAAATAGCTCTAATTAGAAAGCGAATGCGAGCAGCTCAGAGTCAACAGAAAAGTTACGCCGATCAGAGGCATAGGGAACTTGAGTTCGAACTAGGTGATTAAGTGTCACTGAACATATCACCGATGAAGGGTGTTCTTCGGTTCGGTAAGAAAGGAAAGTTAACACTGCGTTTCGTTGGACCTTTTCCTATCCTAGAAAGAAGAGGGAAAGTAGCACACCGGTTAGCTTTGCCAGACCAGTTAGCAAGAGTTTAAGATGTTTCCATGTGTCTATGCTTCGGAAACATCTCAAGGATGAGGATCGTCCAGCAATGGTCGATTTCCACGAGTTAGAATTACAACCAGGAGCAACCTATTTAGAGAAGCCTTATAGAATTCTTGACTACAAGGAGCAGAAGCTTAGGTCAAGATCGATACCTTGGGTGAAGGTTCAGTGGCATCACCACGATGAGCGCGAGGCCACGTGGGAAAGAGAAAAGGAGATGCGCGCGAGTTACCTGGACCTTTTTTGAAGAGGTATGTACGATTTTGAGGACGAAATCCTCTTTTAGGGGGGTAGACTGTAATACCCCTTTAATTTAAAACTAAATTTTAGGGGCAGCCGCTTATGTTGAGGGCACCCTGTTAGAGTTTTAGAAAGTTTGGGTTTCTAACTTGTTATAAATACAAACTAAACCCAAGCCCTCCTTGTTTTAGTCGACTAAGAGAAAGGAAGAGGGAAAGAGAGAATCGGCTGGAGGAAAAGAAGAGAGAATCCAAGAAGAAGAACCTAGGGTTCTAGGCAGGCTGATCGCAGAGGATCGAGAGCGAGAAGGAGAAGCCCAGACGCCATTGTAGCAGAGTTTTCTTCTTCTTCCTTGGGTTTCAACTTCGTGGGCGATTCGAGGCAAGTAGTAACTTGCTCGTTTGGTATTTAGGTTTTCTATGATGTTGGTATGCTTTCTTAATGATTGAATGCATGAAAACCTAGATTATATGTTGTTTATATGTTAACTACATGAATGAATGCAAGTAATCCATGATCATATGATGTGTGCATGTTTTTAATGGTTAGAATGTATAGAATCTATGATTATTCGATGGTTATATGATTCCCTAAGGTTGCAGATGAGAAAAACCATATTTCCTCGGAGTTTTGTAGAAGAACAAAATCTAAAATCACGAGAAAACCTAGAGGGTATCGATACCCACGTAGAGTGTATCGATACCAGCTTACAGATGGGGCAAGTATCGATACCCTCTATGGAGGGTATCGATACCTCCCACGTCTGAAAGTGGGTATCGATACCCATTGAAGGTGTATCGATACCTACTGGCCTTTTGACCCTAAAAGTGTTTTTGGTGAGTTTCTTTTGCGTAGTTAGTTCATGTATGAAGGATATTATGGTTATGTACATGCATGCTATTAAAGAATATGTATTTATGAGTTTAGAATGCATATGTAACTTCTTGTGAATTGCTTCCATGATGATAAGCATTTGTGAACACATAAAGAATGAGTAAGAAACCTCCATAAGATTGATGTGTGCTTAATCAACTTGTTTGGCTTGTTTGCAAACATAGTTTAGGTCCTGTATAGGCATGGTCCTCTCCAAGTAAGGTCTACGGAATCGTTAAGTGACGTCTACGAAATCACTTGACACGTAAGTAACGCCAACAGGGTTACCAGTGTCCGAGGGATGGATTTCGAGGTGGTTCACTGGATTCATGTGGCGCACGGCCAATGTCTCGAGTGAACTACAGGGACGGGTGAAACAAGGGTAGTAACTAGGGATCACTACTTGTTGCGATAACTTAATCTCAACTAAAGATCATAAAACACAACATCCGTTGCCTTGTGCATCTCTTTACTTTTAGTCTTTTATCCGGACATGTTTTATACTGTTATGTTAAAACACTTACTCTTGTGAAACTCAAGGTTCTTCTAAATCTAAGCCAAGGGAACTAGTGAACTTGCTGGCTAGGTTTTGACCTAGCACCACCATTAATCTTTTCAGGTCCAGGTCAACAGGCGAATAATCAGTAGCGGTGATGTTCGTAGTTCGAGAATAAGTCTTCAGAGTTCTTTCGATTCCCGTGAAGACATTTCTTAATTCTTTCGTTTAAGTTTAGATTGTTTTGGACACATGTTTAGTCCATTATTCTTTGAGAATATTCGTTCGTTCGTTTGTTCAGATTGACAGGTTATCAGTGAGTTAATAAAGTTTATATTCAGCTTTATTTTACTTGTGTCTTGAATGTGAGTGCAGCATCTTGTTAGCTTGGTGTAACGTGAGCTACATGTTGTTAATGGTTCCACCGGAATGCCTAGTTCTCATTGAGTAAGGGCTGCAAACCTGAAAGGTGAGGGTGGGGTGTTACAGTTACTTTCATCCTAAGCTTGTTGTTGAAAGGAGATCATTCCAACTGGATGCGTTCATCCAAGAGAATAAATTAAGTCCTATAAGCCAGGTGTTAGTTAAGGGATGGTTCTATTTAAAGTCACATGGATCATCTAAAAAATTGAAGTATGTAAGAGAGAGCACAACAGGGGAGAGAAAGAAATATTAAAGAAAAAAGGTGAAATCGACCCTAGAAGGAAAGATCGGTAATGTTCTTTCTCTTTGACACTTGGCAGGAAGTAGTCCTAATATACATTAAAAAGTGATTTAAGGAATATTCACTCAGTAAAAGAGAATAAGAAAAATATCATTTTTGTTTCCAACCTGTAAGGGAGTGGAAAAAGAGAGAATATTCAATCCTAGTAGTAAAGGAATATCAAAGATAAGATAAATTAATAAAATAATATAGAAATCTATCCTTTCACGAATGATCGGTATTGTGAGTACCAATCCTTCTTTAAAGGACCGGTCTCCACATGACACGTGTCACCTCCTCCACTCTCTTATTTGTTAATTTGCTAAAGCATCTCTTCCTTCATTGATTTTGCAAAAAGACTCCTAGAATAACTTTACCTTTAACAAAAGGGGTTCTTTTCTTGAGTTTTTTTTACAAATCGCCTACATAGTTTTTTCTCTGAAAAAGGGCGCTCTACACTTCAAAATATTGGCCTTAAATTTTATTTATGTTAAATTGGTCAAAATTTGTATATTTAGTCAAAATCTGTCGAAATGACCGCTTGATGATGGCTATATAAGATGCGAAATTAAGTGTCTACAACCACTATGGATTTTTTTTTACTACTTGAGATTACAAGTTTAAGAATGAGATAATTTTATATGTATATGATCTATATGATAAGAAGATCATCCATATATCCTTAGATCATCTCGATGTCACTCAAATAAACTGATAACGACATTGTATTAACTTTTAGCCTCATTTTTAGTAGGTGTAAAATACGTTAGGGCATATAAAAACTTAAATGCTAAAGGAGATATATCAAACGCCACCTATAATACTTTAATAAGGTTGCATGTATCCAGTGATGGATCTAATAATTTTGAACAAAGTGAGCGAGTTAATATTAATCGAATTAGTATTGACTGTGTTAGAGTTGACTAGGTTAATTAAGAGAGTTAGAGAGAGAGATCAAACACATTGATTTCGCACTTCTAATCATCTACGACCCCACTGTTCTTTACTTTTTTTGTATTTTTGTGTGAATTTTCTTTCTACAAATGTTCTAAAATGTCAACATTTAACAACAAAAAAATTTCTAATATTTGTTCGTATATCAAGTTTGATACTAAAATAATTATTTTATTTAAAGTTTTTAAAACTACTTGAACTCCACAAAAGAAGTAGTGGAATAGTGTAATATATATTCCTACTCTTTAAAATATACCGTGGTCACTTTAAATATAATCAACTAGTTTTAAAAATAAAGGGTAGTTAACTATACCTTAGATCTGCTACTGCATGTGTCAAACTCTTTCATCTTCTAATAACTTTTTGATTAGCATTTGATATAATTTACCAAATATATTACCATATACAAATATATTACCCATCTTATAAACTATAAAACTTGATCTTAATATCTATTTAACACAAGAAAAGTAAAAAATATTAAATTTTTAACGAAAAATGGGTGGTAGACCCTTGCATAGCAAAAAAAGGAACTGGGAAGACAGTTGTTTATTTTTTATGCGCTGAGACCATGGCGCACGTTAGCGCGCGCAAAAACACGAAAAACTCCTTTTATTGATTTTCTTTTTTTACACGTGGCCGAGAGAGAAATTTTTTATTTTTTAACGTTAAAATGTTTATAACTTTCAAAATATAAATCGGTTTTGAGCAAAAAGTATATTTTTGTAAACCATTTTTCAAGGTCTTTCAAACAAAATCAGTCATCGATACCAAATTTGAAAAAAGAAAAAAACTCAAACACGAAGCGAATGCAAACCCAGATCTGCATAAAAAATTTAGTATAATTTGCATACAATAGTTAAGTTTGCACATATTGTAACGCCCCGTACCCCGAATATAAGGGACATTACCATCAGTCTACAACGAGACTCAAATCCGGCAGAGTCTCTCCTGTAAACTGGACCTTTCGTCACCTAATAGACATAGTGCATACAATAAATACGCAGCGGAAGCAAATTTAAACAAAAGGTATGCACTAAAAATTTGCCACCCATCTCTTTTTCTCAACTCAACTGAAATCCCAACAAAGTAGAACCAGGAGGAACCTGTAAATAACTACGACATTCAAATTTCTCACTTAACCTGGATATAACTGTGATATAATATATAGTTATGTTTGTTGTTTCTTGTCAAAATATATATAGTGAGAAAAGATAAGGTAGGAGTTGTATTCATATAAACAAGGTAACATAAGGCTCACAACCGAGCCATAAATATCCACTGTGATTGAAGAGAGGGAAACCTACATTAAACCTAAAACAAGGAAATCCCTCGCCAAAAAAAAACCTCATCACAGCACCACTAAGGATCCTATCTCGATCCTCAACCGTCAACTGTAAAACCACGAAAAATGATTGGGTGAGAAACTCAGTAGGTAGATCAACTATCCTAATATCATCACATGCATCAATTAATCTGAAAACATCTCAAAAGCTTTTGTAAAAGCAATGCATACTATATAGTTGGTTGAAACATCAAAGAAAATCCTGCATATATATATACCAACAATGGCAGTGTACTTATACTAGCATAGCCAAGAAACACGACCGGGTTACCCCAGTCAGAATTTCTTCGAGATCAATACCAAGTATAACAATTTGACAACTGCAGAGTAGACAAGGGCCCCCAACTAATCCATAGAAGGTTCCCCGACAACCTTCCTCAGCGTCTAACACCCATCGGACAGGCATGCGAACCTCAGCTAAGCTAGTTACTCGACACCACCACAAACATAGTTTACCAGGAAATAATCGTGACTTTCCAGACTTCCCTAGATGTACCTGTCTCCCTGACGTCCCATACCGCCCTGAAGACAAAAACACTTAGCAAAGTCTCAGATGGTGGTACCACATCTAGATAAGCATGATCCACCATCCTTGTAGAGAGTCTCCAGCCTTTTACAAGCTTACCTTAGTAATAAAATATAGTAGTATATATATAGGTTGTGTGTCTTTTAAGTTAAAGTTCGAAAACTATTCTGGAAGAACCCTCTTGAAACCAATGTCCTTTTTATAGAAATCCCCTTTTGAGAATTCATCTCTTTTGAAATCCACATACAACAAGTGTAACTGGTCCTAAGGGTGAGGGACCATGGCAAACCAACTCACCCACCCTCGTAAGGGTGAGGATCCCTGGCAAGCCAAATACAATCACCCATAGGGTGCCGGACCATGGAAAGCCAAATCACCCACCCCCGTAAGGGTGAGGATCCCTGGAAGGCCAACCCACACACCCAAGTCTGCGGGACCTGGCAAACCAACTCACCCACCCTCGTAAGGGTGAGGATCCCTGGCGGCCAACACACACAGATCACTCGGGCAGGAATCCGAGTGGAAGTAACACAGGCACCAGTCCACCTAAGGCATACACGGTTCTCCGTGTCGTCGTGAACCCTATCAAGTCCGGTAGTGAGACGCCACTACCGTCATTAGGTGGTCACGGGAGAAATTCCTTTTGTCACATTTTCAAAGTTGAGTTTCACATCGAGAAAACACTCGACAAAATAGATTTTTCGTCTCTTCCAAAGGTTTTCAATACATTAAACATGGTTTTCCAACATAACTATCATTTCACCCACATAGACCGTGATAGTAAAATTTAAGTCGCATTTGTTCACCATCCATGAGAAATATTTCATAAACATGATATAAAATCGAGCATGCATATTTCCATATTAAAACCAGTTTCTCAATACTTTCTTCATAACATAAGTTTGTTGTTATTCATAAATCACATGCCATGCCTTGTATACAAGAAAGTACATACATATTAGTTTGAAATAGCATTAAAATGGTTGGGTGCTATTAAGATGAATTGACCACCTACCTCAATGCTACCAAGTTTTTCAATGAAAGGTCCTACCCATTATCGATTCTCATTCAAGAAGCACTCAATGGAATGTGCAACTCCATCCCTAAACTGAAGAAGGAAGAATAAGTAACATAAGGTTCTAATTAAGTTATAGAACCAAGATACCTAAGAAGGTTGAAAACCCAAAATTACATTCCTAATTATAAGGAAATCAACTAGCACTAGTAGTTCATCTTCACAACCTAAAACCTTGGTTTAGGAAACATTGAAAACATTTAGTAGGCTTGAAATACTAAAGTAGCCCCATGTTAAGAATCAGGAAAAATATAGAAGTTTGGAAAAATAAACGCCAAAGATCGTAGAAAACTCAGAAAATATTCAAACTGAAAGCATTAGAAAGATAATACCGAGATCTACCATTTTTATGAAGAAATTAAAATCAGAAAATAACTCAATAAATAAGAAAAGTACCAATTAATAATACATTTTGCAGAAACAGCTAGTTTTTATAAAACAATAGGTAAATTTTAAAAATCTAAAATAAGCTGTCTACTTGTCCAAAATTCGTAAAATTTTTACTGAAGATAGCTTATGATGTTATGAATTATTAGAAACTAGAAGCACTTGATTTGGATCTAAAATAAGAAAGTTATGAAGGTTTTAGTGTAGCATGCGCAGTTAAATCCGAGAATCTAATTTCGGAAAACCACTAAAACTCGATTAAGACACGAAAAATTCAACGTAACTCATGCTAAATTCATCATAACAA
>MVGT01002613.1:77728-121934 GCA_002174775.1 Macleaya cordata | reverse complement strand
TTTTCTTTCTTTTCTTCTTTCTTCTTTTTTTTTTGCTTTTATTGTTTTGCTCATAATATTGCTATTGCTACTATTAATATTAGTATATCCCCCTTTTTTTGTTGCACATATTATTGTTATTACTACTATTAATATTATTACTAGATTTTTTTTTTGTTATTAGTAGGGTTTCACACATATGAGTTCCTATATTTGAATTTTCTTACCATGAACTTCAATACTTTACTGAATAGCAAAATAAGCAAATGCATAATGCATATAGGCTAAAAAAAAGTGCAAAAACTTAGAATTTCAAAAAAATAAATATGCAAATTACAACTTGCATACTTACTAGGCTTTTAATTATGCATTTCAAATTCAACCCTACAACACTGAACATCAAAACATGCAAATTTATAATGCATATAGGCTAAAAAAAGTTCAGAAACTTAAAATTTCAAAAAATATGCCATGCAAATTACAAATTGTGTACTTAATAGGTTTTCAACTGTGCATTTTAAGTTTAATAATACATCCATGAGCATCAAAACAAGCAAATTTGATATGCATATAAGCTTACAGAAGTGCAAATGCTCAAATTTGAGCGAAATAAACTATGCAAATTATAACTTGCATATCACTTAGGTATACAATCTGAGTTTGCACAATTGAATTATAATTTATTTTTTTTAAATTTAGTATTATTATTTGATCTTGTTTTGAAGATCTTAAAAAATTCTTTCCAAAAATATAAATTTTATCCAAAACCTATCCCGTTAGGGACGTACCGGGGATTATAAAAAAGAAAAAACAAAAAAAGAATTAGGAGACGGTGTCCCTTTAGTCCGCCCGGTTTATATGCTTATATATTATTTTTTTTAAACTAAAACTTTGTTGTATAGTTTTAAAGCATGTGGTTTATATCTACATAGTGTAGGTCCCACATGGAGATGATCTAGGAGTTGATTTTTGATAAAAATATTCATCTCAACATTTAGATCATTCCTATAAATAATCAATCCATTCTGTAATACCTAATAACATAGAAAATTGAATCGAAATCAACGGTTTCATATTGATAGGGTAGATTTTTTCACCGTTCATTTAAAATTAATTTTTTATACAGTCTAAAAGTTTAAAAATAATCTAATTTTTTGTAAAGATGATTTAAATGGAAAGTTGAACATCTTATTAAAAACTCAACTCTTGGATCATCTTCATGTAGGACTCGTACTATTTAGAATAAATCACATACTTTAAATTTATACAACAAAAAATTTCTTAAAAAAAATTAAAAAAATATGTTGGGCAGGCACCCTGCACACTACCCAGCAATAAGCGGTGTGCTTGTACCCCGCCTAACATATTTTTAATAAAAATAAAAATTGTTAGGCGCTCACCTGTCACCCCGCCTAGCATCAGACAGTGAGCCTCTACCCTGCCCCATAAAAAATTTTCATATTCATTTGAAGAAAGTTACATATATCTTTCGAAACCTTCACGTAAGTTAAAAGCCATTTTAGTTTTGTTCCACTGTATAGCTTTTTATGTCAATATATCAGTTTTTTTCAACTATTGTGGATGCTCTAAGCATAACCAGAGGAATACTTCAGAGAATTATCAAATTAAGGATTTGTTAAAATAAAATATTGGCATGAGACATATATAATACATGTGATAAACCTTAACATATTTTGGATATAAAAGAGGTATTTAGTTGTTATAAAATAAAAATAAAAAATGAGATAATTGTTGGTTATGATGAATAGATCCATAGATTAGACCCGCACATAAGCAAGTAGGTGTGGTCCGATCAAGATATAAAATTAAAAGAATAGACTTATACACAACTGAGCAATGGGTATATATATAAGTTTGTAAGATAAGCAAGCAAGATAAATCCGTATATAAAAATGCAGAAATGAGCTTGTAAACCAAATATCAAACATAAACTAATAAGTATGTTTAATTTTGTAAATAAATTAAATTCTATGAAAAAATTAATGATAATAATATGGTTATGAGTTTTGAACCCACAAACTTTCATAATTGATAAGAAATGCCAACTAATTGTCCTAAGCGGTTGTAGATGCATGGTGTAGGCCAAAAAATTTAAATAAATTTTTTTTAAGATGATATTTTTTTTTTTTTTTTTTTTTTTTTGGAACACCACATAAATGAGTAAAACCTTGCTAGGCACCCTAGCAAGGCTCGAACTCAAGACCTCACTAATGTGAGGGGACGCCTTAACCATCCGGGCAACACCGGATTGGCAAATTAAGATGATATCTAGTGTTAAGATAGGAATTAATACTTATTTTGTAAGATGTTTAAACTATGATTTCTGTTTCTAGAAGATATAAAGCCTTTGTAATACTAAATTTTTTCTGTAGTCAATAAAATTTTATGGACAAAAATAAAATCTGAGCCTATAAAAAAATATTAAAAAAATTAAAAAATTCATTCAGTACTAATGGGTATAATATGCATTATGCACGTATGGTTATACATATAATACCCAACAAGCTTTTTAACCCCGTGCTTAGCACGGGGCTTTTTTTCATTTTTTATACTTAAATACTTTCCTAATATTATATATGAATTAAATTTTTTTGTACATTGTATTTAAGTTTGTTTTTAGAATTATTATTATTTTTTTAGAGAGAAAAAAATAATTATTAAAAAAATATCATCCAACATTTTGGATCTCTAATTGGATTTTGATAGTTGATCTCTAACAAAGTACCAAAATTACTAATTTAACATAAGATATTAAAACGTTTCTTCTGAATTTTTTTTTTGAATATAATATTTGTTGAATCAATTAAGCATATATGAATAGGCTCTTGCATGGAAGATTACTTCAAAGTAGTAGTAGAATTGAAGATTTTTTAAATAACAGAAACTTTAATTAGCTATGACTCCCATCCCTATGATTGTCAACAGGTGGTAGGTGTATGATGATGGCTTTATTTTTTTTATATTATTTTAGCTTATTGAGTGTTTTATTTTGATATTGTTTCTTTTCATTGTCAGTGGATTATGGATTAGGTCCACCTCTTATGTACCTTTTTATATGAGCAATAAAATAACTTTTTTTTAAAAAAAAAATTAGTTAGCTATGAAGGTTTTGCATTTAGGGAAAAGGTAGAACAATAATTCACGTCACAGCGAAACCTCAATTCTAATAGTAGAGACAAATTCTATTTTCTTTTATCAAATTGATCACGATTCCTTACTGGTCAATTCCAACAGTCTAATTGGCAAAATGTACTTAAAAAATATAGAATTGAATTTATTAACTATTTCTTTTCATCCTTCTTTTCTTTAGCATTTCCAGCAGATACTATAATCTTCCCAATCTTCTTCAACCCTTATTGCAATTGAAACACACAGAGGGGTTTGCCTGATCCGTTACAATGAAACTACCGCTGCAACAAAAAGGTGACTCAAACATACAATTAACAAAACCCAAAAACTCTATCTTCACAGAGAAAGATGAGAAAAAGATTGTCGTACCTTGAAAGTGTTCACACTTTCCACTTTTAAGTGAGAACTTCTCCAACTTTGGTAGCACATCTGCAAAAGAGAACGACAATTAAACCTAATATCCAAAACAGAACATATTAAATCCATATATAGATTCAACATTGAAAAAAAAAGAAAAAGAAAAAGAAAAAGAAAGCAGTTAATTCTTAAACCCAAATCCAAAATTCGGAAAAAAAAATGACAAACATGAAAAATAAGCCCTAGAAGAAAAATCAGATATCCCACAAAAATGTGAAAATGTGAGAAGATAGATATGTAAATGTCGAAAACAAATTTCAAAAACAAACCTCTACGATTACCTAAAAAACAGAAGGAAAAAGATATCCCAAACAAAGAATGGAGGGAGCAAAAATCTTTATAGTTCAATGAACTTGAAACCTACCCAATTATCAGAAACAAAAAATTTATAAGAGAAAAAATTAAGAGCAGAAAGAAAAACCAAAAAAAAAAAGTCACCTTAATAAACTGATAATGAAAATTATACAAAATGAGAGAAAAAGAATATAGAGCTAAAGAGGACCAGGGTACAGGATAATAGGGGCCATTTAAGTGTGACGGTGCTAGTGAAAATGCCGCAGCACCGTATGAAGAACCACGCAGAGAAAAATAAAACCTGAAACTATAAGAACTATAAAAACACGATTATTACAAAAAAAAAATATAGAGTAAAAAGAATCGCCAGTTTAACCGTCGAATTCCCCAAAGAATCTGTTACTCAGGCAATTTACAGTTGCTATTTAACGAAAAAAAAAAAAAGAGAAAGTAAGATCTATTGTAGGCGGAGTCAGAGAAGAGGTAAGGTTAGAAGATTTTATTTATTACAGGCATCAGAGGTTAATTGATTTCTTTTGCTTTTTGTTTTAGTCAAAGCTATGGGGTAAGATGTTTTATTTTTTTTGTTAGTCAAAAGTGGTGGCTTTTTTAATGAGGATAACACCAGAAAAAAGGAAGCCAAGAGAAAGCCGATTGTTGGAGAAAAATAATAAGGGTATGAAAGTTTTTTTAACCCCCGCATAAGAACATAATTTTTAAGAACAAAAGGGTAATTATACTGAGGAAAAACAATAAGGAAAGAAAGAAGGGAGAGAAAAAAATAATAAAAAGGATATAAGGGTTGTTTTAACCTACGTGTGACAGAGGAATTTAAGAGGACATAAGGCTCACAACCGAGCCATAAAATAATAGCAAAACATCCACTGTGACTGAAGAAAGGGAAACCTACATCAACCCAAAACCAGGAATCCCTCACCAAGAACCTCGTTACAGCACCACTAAGGATCCTATCTCGATCCTCAAACGTCAACTGTAAAACCACGAAAACAATTGGGTGAGAAACTCAGCAGGTAGATCAACCATCCTAATACCATCACATGCAGCGATTAATCCGATAACAACTCAAAAGCATTTATAAAATCAATGCATATTATATAGTTGATTGAAACATCAAGAAAAACTTGCATATACATATACAAACAATAGTAGTGTACTTCTACTAGTGTAGCCAAGGAACACGACCGGGTTACCCCAGTCAGAATTATTTCGAGATCAATACCAAGTACACCAATTTGACGACTGCAGACTAGACAAGGGCTCCCAACTAATCCAGAGAAGGTTCCCCGAAAACCTTCCCCCGCGTCTAACACCCATCGGGCAGGCATGCAAACCTCAGCTAAACTAGTTACTCGACACCACCAACAAACATGGTTTACCAGGAAATAATCGTGACTTCCTAGACTTCCCTAGGTGTACCTGTCTCCCTGACGTCCCATTCCGTCCTGAAGACAAAAACACCTAGCAAAGTCTCAGATGGTATACCACATCCGAATAAGCATGATCCACCATCCTTGTAGAAAGCCCTCAACCTTTCACAAGCTCACCTTAGTGATAATATATAGTAGTATGTATATATGTTGTGTGTCTTTTAAGTTAAAGTTAGAAAACTATTTTTGAAGAACCCTCTTGAAAACCGAAGTCCTTTTGTAGAAATCCCCTATTTGAAATTTCTTCTCTTTTGAAAAATCTACATACAACAAGTGTAACTGGTCCTAAGGGTGAGGGACCATGGCAAACCAACTCACCCATCCTCGTAAGGGTGAGGATCCTTGGCAAGCCAAACACACTCACCCATAGGGTGCCGGACCATGGCAAGCCAACTCACCCACCCCCGTAAGGGTGAGGATCCCTGGCAGGCCAACCCACGCACCCAAGTCTGCGGGACCTGGCAAACCAACTCACCCACCCTCGTAAGGGTGAGGATCCCTGGCGGCCAACACACACAGATCACTCGGGCGGGAATCCGAGTGGAAGTAACACAGGCACCAGTCCACCTAAGGCATACACGGTTCCCCGTGTCGTCGTGAACCCTATCAAGCCCGGTAGTGAGACGCCACTACCGTCTTTAGGCGGTCACGGGAGAAATTCCTTTTNTAAGTTAACTTTACCATAACCCTCCAATGTACTAGAAATCCTCAAAATCTAGAAATAGGTAAACCGGACCACCTTAGGCTTAGATTTATCCTCCAGGTTTTCAAATACGATAGCTTCATCTATAATCACCTAGATTCCTGGTCTAACATAACCAAGTTGATTTGCAAATTGAACCTCTAACACCCCTACATCTATAACCTCAAATTTTTCTTATACAACTCGAGTCCAATTTAATTCATTAACATCATACTAATTCTCAAAGGCAAGAGCTATAAGCACCCATTGTAAGCATCTAATCTATCACCATTCTAATTCAAGCTCAATCAAGATACTTATACCGTTTAACTTATCCGTTATTTAACATTAACAGAGTCAGTCCAAAATGAGCAAACCTAGTCTATAAAACCCTTCATGAACTTCAGGTTCGTCACTAACCATTATATTTAAATTTCCTTGTGTTTCCCATCATCCATCAATATCACACAAGATCCATTTCCTAATTCCCATTACCAACTCTACCCTTTTTCAAGTAAGATATGAAAACAGAGATAAAGCCATTTAGTCACCCTCCACCATTCTAATTTAACCCAAACAAGGTACTTCTACACTCTAACTATAAGCGCATATGGATTTTCAAAACACGAATAGTTCCAAACTCTTTACTCATTATAGCAACAACTTCCAGGAACCATCATTAAAACTAAAGATAAATAAGGTCATCTTTACTGCAAAATGCCCAAAACGGTTCATCGGGTCACTTTTAAGTTCAAGAGTAAATCATACCTCATTTTTAATATGAAACTAGGAAAAAATCAGCTCATGGCTTCTCATAACTTAAAATCATGATTTATCATAATTTTATGAATCCCTAATAATATTGGTTTCACCATCAAATTTATTTACCTTGAACATCAAATATATATACATATATATATTTTCTATCACCATTCACAAGCTATACAAAGACAAATCACCATAATCTCATCAAATTTAAGTCTCCACTTGCATGCATCAAAATGGGGGAAATTAGATCATAAAAACCCATATTTTCACATCAAATCTTCAACCCATCCATCTAACAATTCCAATGCATAACAAAATTTCATTTTTCTTCTAAAAACCCCAATTTACATCACAAAAATTTCAAGATCTACCATATTTGGGTGCTGATTTCTTACCTTAACACAAAAATATTAGTCTATCTCATCCCTTCTTCCACCATTAAGCTCTAAAAAAAACCAAGATCTACACTAGCATGCATGTTGAACAAAACCCTAAGTTATTACACTGCAAATCAGGAAAAATTTAGGGGTTTAGGCTAGAAAAATTACCTCCCCTTTTCTCCTTCTTTCCTCTCCTTCTTTCCTCTCCTTCTTCTTCTTCTTTTTCTTTTTCTTCTTCTTTTTCTCCTTCTTTCCTCTCCTTCTTCTTCTTCTTCTTTTTCTTCTTCTTCTTCTTCTTTTCTTCCTGCTGGTCGGCAGCTGTTGCTGCTACTATCTCCTTCTCTCTGCTCTCCCTCTCTCAAAATCTCTCTCTCTCCCTCACGATCTGCCTCTCTCACTCTCTCTCTCTCTCAACTTTCTTCTCTCTTTTCTTTCTTAGTCTTCTTCTTTCTCTCAAACTCTCCCTCACGGTTCCTCCTTCACTCTCTCTCACAATCTCTCTTTTATTCTCCTTTCTTTCTTTCTTTCTTGCATTTTTTTTGTGTTTTGTTGCTGTTTTTTTTTTGTTTTGCTCATAATATTGTTATTACTATTGAAATTATTATTAGCATAACTTTTTTTATAAATTTATGGTTTCACACTTGTATTGCAATCTTGGCAATAATTCTATCTAGGGAAAAAAAGTATTAACTAAATACAATCATTATTAAATGCAATGCATTTAAGGCAAAGTCAATGAAATTCATCAAATCCAGTAAGATACAAAGTAGGTTTGATGCTAAAGAGTAGGGCAAGGCCAATTGAATATATTATTGAGATTGTAGATAAGTTCTGCGATACCCTTTTTATTTTATTTTTTTAAAATTATGCCATAGAAATTTTCTACATAAAATTTATTATATTATATTATAGAATGTATATTATGTGTTATATACTATATAATATATTAAAAAATAATTGAGGTATCACAAGAAACTTGTACGATGGACTCTCTCACAAATAATTCCTACAATGTAGAAAGTTTTTGTAAGATTTCTTAACCTATGAACCCCACATTAAATTAGTGGACGAGGTGGAGGGTTTGTTAATTTGATGTGCCCACTAGCCTTGATTTTTTTTTTTTTTTTGATGTTCAAGGATGTGCATTGGCTTTGCCCTTATTCAACATTTTATCGCTTAATTTTGATTTTTATTTCTATATATTTATACTTTTTAACTTCTATATTAACTTATGATTTTGTTTATTAATAACCTAGATAACATGAAACAATTTTGGGTTAATAATTTTTAATGCTCTAAAATTTTTTTATGCTTATAAAAAATGTGGGCCACACTTCTAGCCTACTAATAGCATTGATATTGTTTGTATATTAACTTAGGTTTAGATGAAAAATTTTATCTTATAAGGTCGTGTTATATAAGGAGATAGTCGAATCTATTAGCACGACATTTGATTGAAGGTTACTTCTTATATGTGGACTATCTTTCTTATGGTTTAAATTGACCTACAACCCGACAATCTCCATCTTGGTGAGATTTGAGATATCTTACTAACTATCATGTACGATTTTTTTGCTGCAGCATTTTGAGGTATAAACCTAACTCTAGTTGAGTGGCATACTAAGTGTACACCCACTAGCTCGATCACCACGATTTTTTTTCTGTGTAATCGAATTTAGTTCGACTACTACTTGCTATATTTATGAACGATATTAACTCATACTTCTAAGCTCATCTATAGTGTTGATATTGTGACCATCCTAACCACTCGCCTAATAAACTTGGGCCTCGATGTGAGATTTTATCTTAAAAGGCATCAGTGCTTTGTAAAGAGAACATATTATAAAAGTGTTTATTTGTAAAATCTTTATATTTAACAACGTATATAGAATACTTTGTAACATATTTATTTTTAAGAACATTTTCAAAATATTGTAAAATGATTTATCTTTTCACCATAATTTTTAAAACGTTATTAAATGTTACTTTTTCATATTAATGTTTTAGTGTTGCTAAAAAGATATTTAACACTTTTTTAAAAGTATAGTCAAATATATATTTTGATTATTTTATTCAGAGCTCTAATCATTTGTGTTAAATCCTCATCTTCTACCTTTATCTTTGTAAGTATATAGTGAGATTATTTACCATTGTCATTGACGAACATCATTTTTATCCAAAAAATAAAATTAGAATAAAATTAGATGATAAAAAATTTAAGATAAAATAAGAATGTGATAACATATACAATCTTTTTTTAATGTTTAGGTTTGTTTAAAATTGATATAGTTTTTAATTTTAATTATTAGTTTGTACTAATATAACTAAATTTAAATAAGTTCAAAACTGAATTTCATATATTAATTAATTTGAATAGATAAACATTAATCGTTGCCATCATAAATCAATTGAATAAAGTAAATCTATTCAGCCCGCCAAAATTTGTCCCCCATGCTTTTTCATGTGACATGGTAGAATCTCAACAAATACATTCAAAAGAAAATCTTAAATATGCAACTCCAAGGTGTTGCTACATCATACAGCAAAATATGCCGATAGAGTTTAGTAGACTAAGTGGCATTATTTATCAATTGAATATATAGTGTATATATATATATATCAATATTTTTATTTAATTTAAAAATTTAAAACTTTAATAAAAAGTTACTCAGACTATTAAAATAATCATAGATTAGAAAGCGGAGAGCAGCTCTGGATCCCTTCGTTGAAGCTCTATGAGTCTACGGCGAAAGGAATTCACCATTTTTAACTTCTTTCTTTTTTTATTTGCCTTATTGGCGACTTTTGCTTGCCTTTATTTCAAATTTCACTTAATAATATTCTTTATTTTGTGTGTGCTTCAGATCTATTCAGATCTACTCCGATTATGCTCAAATCTAATATTTTGACGGACCGGATCGACAACTACCGAATTTTTCTTTGACAGATCACATTTTTTCTTTTGTTTTGGGTGCATAAGGTGTTGAACTCATATCCTTCCTCTATCTATATGGAAGAATTTTTTTTTTTGGAAGCAAATCTATCAAATTAGTTGGTCGTTCCGCCGTATAATATTTTCTCTGATTTTTTCTGATTTTTTGTTGTGTTCTGTGTGTTTTCATTGTATAATATGATATATTTGTCCTCTTGTTGTATGTGAACTATTATCATTAGTAAATTAATTGGGGTTTACCCATTTATCAAAAAAAATGCTAGATTTAATATTAACATTTACTAAATATCAAATATATATAAATTAAGCACTGAGAATAAAACTAAAAAATAAATATTCTAAAAAGTTTAATCTACTCTTAGAAAAAAATTTGATTTAGATTTAATAATTAAAATTAGAGAATTTGTTATAATAAAGATTTGAAAAACACAAAGTATACTCTAATTTGATTAATTACTCCATTTAGTTGAATATGTTAATACTTTTAGTATAATAAGTGAATATAATTTCTTATTTACTTGCCATCAATATAGAATTATTTTGTGAAGAAAATAAATCATACACCTATATTAAATGTTATTTTGTTGGAATTGAATTTTTCATTGGCTAAAACTAATCGAGATGGAAGTCTTAACGTGAAATAACTATTGGGTGGCTGAATTATTATATTACTTTTAAGGAGCCTTAACAAAAAAAAAAAAAAAACCTACAAGTGATCCTACATGAAAGGATGAAATATTAGAAATGGACAAAAACGAGCAAGATGTTAGAACAGGAATTACATGCAATGCTTTTTGGTTCTACCGTCCTCAATTTTCAGCTACTTCTTTTGACAAAGAAGCAGTCATTGAATACCCTTCTTAGCCACCTATTTTGATGATTATACCTTATGTAGGCTATATATATGTATTGTGTAATCCCACTTGTTATAATCAATAAGATCAGCTCTCCCCCTCTTCTCTATTTTCTCTCTTTGTTTATGGTTGTGAGTTATTGTGTGGCACGTTATCAGTACGCATAGCTTCAAACTTGACAGTAAGAGTTCGTCGCCACACAGCTTCACTGTCTCGACTCTCACAATTCTCATCAAAATCGTATCAGAAAGGTACGAGCTTTTTTTTTCTACCATTAATTTAAATCGGTATATCCTTCTTCTTTCTTTGTTTTGAATGAACTCAGAGTTTTATTTTTTTTAATCAAATCGCAAGTGAAATTTTTAGAAATACCAAGACCATCGAATCGGTTAAAATATAAAAGACTAAATTTGTAGATCTTATTTCAACGATCTTAAGGAAACATCATTATGCGGTTAAGGAAATATCTTAGAAAAACCCATGGCTTTAATCTGCTCTCTTAATTCAACTTTAGATACTTAAGGAAATATCATTATACGGTTAAACAAAATAAAAAAGTATTCAAATTAGTAGGACCCCTAGCATTATTCGGTTTTAAGTTTTCTTTTACAGATTAAAGAATTGATAACGTAAGGCATGTTTGTTCCAGATTAATTTATGAAAAAGTTATTTTTTCTCAGTAGCGTTCACTTAAGCGACCTATTTGTAATTTTAAAAAGTTTAAGGGGCCTATATGGAATTTTTGAAAATTTTCAGGGGCCTATATGTATTTTATAAAGGTAAAGGGGTCTATCTGTAATTTTAAAAAAGTTTAAGAACCTATTAATCATTTCAGACAAGTTAAGGGTCTGCTTTGTAATATCTAAAATAGTAAAGTATATCTGTAATAATTCAGGGACCGATTTGTCATTTATAAAGTTAAAGGATCAATTTATAATTCTTGAAAATCTGAGGGGCTTGTCTAAAATTTTGATAGAATTTAGGGACCTACCTATAATTTTGAGAAAGTTCAAAGACTAATTGTAATTTCATTAAAAAATTTTTAACATTAAGTAGTGTATTTGTATATTCTACGTGTCTATATGCCTAAAAATACATTTTGTAGCAATTTTGAAAATTGGCTAAAATAAATTTTTAGGTTTTTGACCGAGTTATGTCAACTCAGTCCTTGATAACAACCTTACACCTCATTTGTTTGGTACATTTTTTTAATTCAAAATAAGTTTGAAATTATTTTTATGTGTACTTTGTTCAAGGAACATTTAATGTATTTCTTTCAGGTTATTAAGTAATCGGATCTCCTAAAAATTAGTTTTTAATTGATCCCCTAATTTTCACAATACATTAAAATGTTAAATATTGTAGCAATTTAAGAAATTGGTTAAATATATAATTAGGGCTTGGAAAATCTAAGATTTCACCCTACTTGTTGAGGCTTGAAAAGCACTATTTGATTAAAACTGCAAGTGCACAGTATCTATGGTGCACAGTATCTATAGTGTAGATATCGGCAAATACAGGTCGATCCCACGAGGAGCGGAACAAAAACACACTAATTAATATTATGAATTAACTAATCAAGAAAGAATTAATTTATTAAGTGAAACTGTATTTTGAAAATAATGAAAGCAAACCTAAAGTATGAAAAATAACCAATTAATTAAAGTGTTAAGGATCCAGGAATCCCTTGTAAAATTTATTCTATTTATATTCTATCACAAAATATGTGATTTTTGCGGGTAGTACGATAGTACCTTTGTCTACTAATTTTCCGATGATTTTACGATAAAGCCCCAAAAAAGTTATGATCTAAAAAAAAAATAAGTTTGCTCTCGGCACACGATTGAATTTCAAAGTACTAAATATGCATGACATATTAAGTCAAAGAGCAATACTTAATGCAATTAAAATAGGCCATTGAAATTATCAACCAATAATCTAACTATGAAAATTGCATGACAAAAATAGAATTAACCCTACAATTTCATCCCTTCACCCTAACATTTTGTTCAAGAACATAAATAGAATTAACCCGACAATTTCATCCCTTCACCCTAACAATAAAATTAGAACCACATGGGCTCAAATAGCTTCATTAAAATTAATAAGATGAAAGAAGAATTAGATACACTAGTTGACTGTCGGAACCTGTGCACGACCACAACTGCCGGTGTCGGCTTCTTCTTCGTCCTCTCTCTCTCTCTCTCTTGTACCTGTTTTTAATCTCCACTGCTACTGCCTCATTTTAAACTTAATTCCACCGTCTGAATAAAACCCCTAGATTCCTTAGCTAATTGGGTTTCCAAGTCTCATACAGATTAAGAAAGTTACCGATTTATAAAATGGGGCCCACTTACATATTTATAACTTATTGGAATCTTCCCAAAAAGAATGGATTCAAACATTCCTGTGTAAGTAAACAGACTGGTATTAGGTGGGGCCATTGAAATTCCTACGTACCAAAAACATCGAGATAAGAGTGAGTCCACGATGACATCATGCTGATGTCATCGATGTTTCCTTTCAATTTTCAAAGCTATTTGCTGTTCAGATTAGGTAGACTTCAATCGAATTATTCGGACGGGCTTTGACCAATTTGCATGCGTTGCACGTGTATTCCATAGTAGCACAAACCTTCTTCAAATTTGTAATTTGACAATTGAATGCATTTTACCCGTTCCACTCATATTCCTGTACACAAACAAAATACATTTAATTAATTCAAATCAAGCTAATTAAGTGACTAAATTATATAAATATAGGAGTACAAAGTGTAATTTAAATGTGCTTATCAAATTCCCCCAAGCCTATATTTTGCTAGTCCTCAAGCAAAACAAAATAAAACTAAACCTAATAGAAATAGAAAAATCCTAACTCACTTTCGCAGGAATCGCAATTGCACTTAGCATGTGCAACAAGCCGTTAAACCCCTAGGTTACCCCTAGTGGACGAGTGTTGTCTCGTGAGGGTTTGCAGTGAATATTCCCACAAAATTCAACTCCAACTTCAGAAAAATCTAGGGTTAAAGAGTAATTCTCATTTTCTTCTCAGAAAAGTGTTCTTCAGTTCAAATGCAAGAATTTAGAAACCTTTTCAGCTAATCTTGAATTATTTTATCAAGCTAATAAAAGTAAATTAGAGTTCAAAATACTATCCAAATACTATAAACCCTTCACAAATACTCAAGTCAAAAAGTGTGTATATAATTATATCCAATAAAAGTGCAGTTCCAGTGTCGAGGAAAACACAACCTTGATCACATTCCTAATACATTTCGCCTCGACTTCAGGCTCACAGTCATACTCTCAGAAATAAATCACTCAAAAAATGTTTCACTCTAATATGTGAGTATGAATCAAGCACAAAATAAAAGACTCACATATATTTGAAAGAACGGACTAGTTTCAGATGATTGATCTCTTAGAAAAGAATATCAACCACTACACTGAGGATGGGGATGCTTACTCAACTTCTCACCTAATCAACAATCTAACCACTCCTTTCCTAGTATCCAATAGGTTTTTGTAATGAGATGAAGGTGAGATGGAAATGGTAGATGGGTGCAGAATTTCTAAGAAGATAAGGGCCTTGAATTGGACACTTCTTAGATAAGTACATCTTCACTCTTCTTCATTTGTTCTTTCACTTGAACTATTTTGAATTTGACTCCTTCCTTTCTACATATTTTTTTTTAATTTTTCTCGAAGAAGCATATTCACTATTATTTTGTAGAACTTGATCTTGATACAGCTCAAATGAAGACATACACTGAATTAGAACACTTTTCTTCTCTTTCATTTGATCATCTCTATTCACTTCTCAGAAATAAGGGATTGAAAGCTTGTATGGTGTAAAGGTGTGGAGTGATTTTATAATGGATAAGAAATTTACCTACTTTCATCTACCAAGTCAGGAGAGGTATGTCATATATCATTTCAGACTACAAGACTGAGGTTTGCAATCCCAATGTCACCCTCATTGGTTGAAGAAATTGAGGCACTCATTAGATCAAAGTGAGTGCTAAAACTACGAAAGGTTGAGTAGCTTCATTATACTCAGAGTTAATGCAGAAGAGATCACTCAATGGACATGAAAGCTCAGAAACTCACATAGGACTAAGTCTCCACTAATGATTATTTGAGATCTCTCAGTTGGGGTTACTGTTTACTTAAACTACACTATTACGGCTATGTGCAAGAATTTCTCTAAGACTTGAGATTTTTGAAAAACTTATAGTAAATGGATAGTATAACAAACTAAAATTTAAAAATTTATTAACAAGCTAAAATTACTCAAACAACTTCATAAGCTCCTAAATTCAAAGCATCAAACTTTAGAATACTACTTTTCATCATTGAATAGGACTTTTACCACAAAACCCTGGAATTCTTAGAATTTGGACTGTTTTTTTTTGTTTTCTTGTTTTTGTTTTTTTATTGTTTTGTTTTTTAAAGAGATAAAAACTACTAAAACTACATCTCATTTTCATTTGAAATCCCCACCCCCCAACCTAAATCAAACATTGTCCTCAATGTTGAGAATGTGACACCACAGTAACACATGTTACATAGAAGACATAAATAAAGAGCAAGAATAAGAGAGTGTACCTGATGAGCAATGCAAGTTATGAAAATAGCAGTCCATGTAATAAGATAGGACAAGATATATATGCAAAATGGACATGCAACACCCTAAAAATCTAGAAAAGAAGAAAAACTAAGACTATTAATATATAGTAAACAATACCCAATATGTTCTCAATCTTGGTAAATAGGGTCCTAGAGAAGAACAGTCTCCAATTCCAGATCCCCAAGTTCAAGAAACGGTTTGACTCTCTAGTCATTTACTTTAAAAATATTGCCATTTTTTTGATCCTCAAGTTCAACGGCTCCATGAGGAAACACATTTTTGACATAATATGGGCTAGTCCAGCGAGATCTCAATTTACCAGTGAATAGATGCAACCTAGAGTTATATAAAAGTACTTTCTGGCCCGGTTCAAACGACTTATGAAGAATCGATTTGTCGTGGAACACCTTAGTCTTTTCTTTATATATTTTTGCATTTTCATAAGCATCATTCCTAATTTCCTCCAACTCATTGAGTTGAAGTTTGCGGTGATTCCCAGCAGTAGGAAGGTCGAAATTAAATTCTTTAATTGCCCAATAAGCTCTGTGTTCTAACTCTACTGGTAGGTGACAAGCTTTCCCATAGACAAGTCTGTATAGAGACATGCCAATAGGAGTCTTGTAAGGAGTTCTATAAGCCCATAGTGCAACCAATAAACGCATAGACCAATCCTTACGATTAGGGTTCATTGTTTCTTCAAGAATCTATTTAATCAGCCTATTTGAGACCTTTACTTGACCACAAGTTTGGGGATGATAGGGTGTAGAGACTTTATGAGTAATGGAGTACTTACGAAGAAGGGCATCGAAGGATCGGTTACAAAAATGAGTTCCTCCATCACTTATAATTGCCCTAGGATTACCAAACCTAGCAAAGATAAATTCTCTAACGAACTTAATCACCACGTGGCGATCATTAGTCTTGGTTGGTATGGCTTCCACCCACTTAGAAACATAATCCAAAGCTAATAAGATGTAAAGGTTACCACACGAATTTGGGAAGGGACCCATGAAATCTATACCCCACACATCAAATATTTCTACAATTAAGATAGGGTTTAAAGGCATCATGTTACGACGAGAAATCTTTCCTAACTTCTAACACCTCTTACATCTCTGGCAAAATTGATAAGAGTCACGAAAAAGGGTAGGCCAGTAAATCCACACTGCAAAATCTTTGCAGCGGTCTTTTTAGCACTAAAATGACCCCCATAAGCATAGGAATGACAGAAAGATATGACACTATGAAACTCAGCCTCAGGGACACATCTACGAATGATCTGATCAGAGCAATACTTAAATAAGTATGGATCATCCCAAAAGAATTGTTTAACCTCAACTAAAAATTTTAACTTATCTTGTTTAGACCAATGCTCAGGCATTTGGTCAGTCACAAGATAGTTAACAATATCAGCATACCAAGGCAATTGGGAAATAACAAGGAGTTGTTCATCAGGGAATGATTCAAGTACTGGTTGGACATCATCAGAAGACTCTAAAATGATCCTAGAAAGGTGGTCTGCTACAACATTCTCGGAACCTTTCTTGTCCCGAATCTCTAAGTCGAATTCTTGGAGTAGTAAAATCTATCTAATCAACCTTGGTTTGGCATCATTCTTAGAAAGAAGATACTTCAACGCAGCATGATCAGAGAAAATAATGATGTTAGATCCTATAAGGTAGGGTCTAAATTTTTCTAAAGCAAACACAACTGCTAGAAGTTCTTTTTCAGTGGTTGAATAATTCAGTTGTGCATCACTTAAAGTCTTACTAGCATAGTAGATCACGTGAAGCGACCTATTCTTCCATTGTCCTAAAACAACTCCAATTGCATAATCGGAGGCATCACATATAATTTAAAAGGGGGCACTCCAATCAGGCGGTTGGATGATGGGGGCAGAAGTCAACAAAAATTTTAGCTTCTCAAAAGCTTCAAGACAGGCCTTATCAAAGACAAAAGTAGCTTCTTTTGCAAGTAGATTGCATAGAGGTCGAGAGATTTTACTGAAGTCCTTAATGAAACGTTGATAAAATCGATGCATGGCCTAAGAATGACCTAATCTCTCTAATAGTGCGTGGAGCTTTTAAGTTTGCTATTAAGTCAACTTTAGCCTTATCAACTTCAATACCTTTAGTGGAAATGACATGTCCTAAAACAATCCCTGAACGAACTATGAAGTGACATTTTCCCAATTTAAAATAAGGTTCTTCTCCTTACATCTAACCAATACAAGTGTGAGATGATGTAAACACTCATCGAAGGATGACCGAACACAAAGAAGTTATCCATGAAAACCTCGAGAAACCGTTCTACCATATCAGAAAATATGCTTAGCATGCAGCGTTAAAACGTGGCGGGTGCATTACACAACCCAACTAGCATGCGTCTATAGGCAAAAGTGCCAAAAGGACAGGTAAAAGTAGTTTTCTTTTGATCCTCAGGGGCAATTGAGATTTGATTATAACCAGAATAGCCATCTTAGAACAGTAATGACTATGTCCAGCTAGACGTTTGAGCATCTGGTCAATGAAGGGAAGAAGAAAGTGATCTTTCTTCGTGACCGTGTTCAATTTTCTATAGTCAATACAGACACGCCACCCAGTGGTCTGACGAGTGGGGATCAATTCATTGTTCTCATTTTTAACTAAAGTGATTCTTGACTTTTTGGGTACAACTTGAACAAGGCTGACCTAAGTATAATCTGAAATTGGGTAAATGATACCAGCATCCAATAATTTTAGCACCTCAGCTCACACAACCTCTTTCATATTAGGGTTTAGTCTACGCTGCATTTCCCAAGACAGTTGCATTTTCTTCCAAATGGACTCGGTGCATGCAATCAGTAGGACTAGTACCTTTCAAATCAGCGATAGTCCACCCTAAAGCTGCCTTATGTTCCCTAAGGACATTTATTAGCTTACTTTCCTGTTCTAATTTAAGATCCGAGGCAATAATAACATGTAAACTATCAGAGGGACCTAGAAAAACATACTTAAGAGTATCAGGTAATGGCTTAAGGTCCAAGATGGTTGCTTTTTTAACCGAAGGAACAAGTTGGGACCCAGCTGGAAAAGAGGTTCTACTTTGGACTTCCATTTGTTAGTGTCTAAAATAGGGGTGGAATCCAACAAAGAGTTGATTTCACTAACGACACTATCTTCACCAAAATCTACTCCAAAGTGAGCGAAACAAGCCTCTAAAGGGTCCTCACAACTATTATGTAGAAAGGAATCATGGACAACTTCTTCTATCATGCATGCAGACTCATGGGTATCTGAGTCTCGGGGAGACCGTGAGATGTTGAAAACATTCACTTCCATCTTCATGTTACCAAAGGATAATTTCATAATTCCATTACTACAATTTATAATGGCATTTGAGGTGGCTAAAAAAGGACGACCTAAGATAACAGGAATCTACCCACTAGGATTTGACACAGGTTGGGTGTCTAAAATGATGAAATCTAATGGATAGTAAAATTTGTCAACTTGTAACTCTAGGAATTTTGACAGACCTATATGCAAGTTGGAGGGTAACACTAGTGGGTCGCAACTCACCAAGTCCTAACAGCTCATATACTGAATATGGCAAAAGATTCACACTGGCCCCTAAATCTAGAAGTGCATGCTCAATCCTATGGTTACCTATAGTACATAAAATTGTAGGACAACCAGGATCTTTGAATTTAGGAGGGGTCCTATATGTAATGATGGAACTCACTTGCTCGGCAAGAAAAGCTTTCTTATGCACATTTAAACCTCTTTTCACAGTACACATATCTTTTAGAAATTTTGTATAGGACGGGATCTGCTTAATGGCATCTAGAATTGGGATATTGATCTTAACCTGTTTGAACACCTCTAAGATCTCATTAGCATTGGTTCCTTTTCTACGGGGCATCAATCTCTATGGAAAACGAGCTGGAGGAACATAAGTGATTTCAGGTGTAACCTCCTCTTATTTATCAGACTCATCCTCTACTGGGGTTATATCCTGAACAGGTGAAGTTAAGTTTTTACCTTGTTCTCTTTTCTCAGGCACTATAGCATGGTTATCAATTTCCCGACCACTCCTAAGGGTAGTAATGGCTTGAACATGATCAGAAGGTGGGCCACTAGATGTGCCTACCCCATAAGTACCCTTTGGGTTTGGTTGAGTTTGACTTAGAAACTTTCCCTTCTCCCTATCATTCAATTTGGTAGAAATTTGACCTATTTGAGTTTCCAAATTCACAATTTCTTGTGCATTTGTCTGTAAGGATTGTTGGGTAGCCAACATGAAAGTGTCAAACTTTTGATTACTCTGAATTGCATTTTGCGTTAACGCTTTTAGGGACTCCGCGAGGGTGGTTAATTTCTGTTGCCCGGGAAACTATTCTTGAGGTTGATGAGTGAAAAATCCTTTGGAGAAACCTGGTGGGGGATTTCCAGATGGACCCCCTTGGTGTTAACCATTAGTCCATGAAAAGTTGGGATTATCTCTCCAACATGTATTATAATTGTTCGAAAAAAGGGTCGTATTTCTGCCTATTTTCATACCGAGGATTTTGGTTATTGTAAACTGCATGGACTTGTTCATCACTAGATTCTTGCCTATAGATAGTGTGCAACTAGGTCCACTATGATTGGGGTCACCACAAATGGTACATGGAAAGGTGCTAGTTTCATTCCCACAACTCATAACTTGATTAGATAAGTGTTTCTCCACGGTTTCTGGCTTCCTAGGGAGGTTCATTTCTAAAGCCTCTAGGCACCTAATTACAGTGGCTAATTTTGCATCAGTTTCAACACTAGTATCAACTCGGTGAATACCTCCTCTATTGAAAGAGTTCCTACTAGGTTCTGGTTCTCTCATTGAATCCCACTGTCTAGCTTTCTCAACTAGTTCAAAAAATAAGTAATAGCATTCATCGGGGTCATTTAGAGTAAAATCCCCTCTGCTTATTGTTTCGATTTGAATACGAGACTCATTATCTAGACCTTCGTTGAGGATCTGTGCCAAGTGTGACTTTGGGAACCCGTGATGAGGACATGATATTGTAGGTCACGAAACCTTTCTATATAACTGTCAAGGCTTTCACCAGCTTTTTGCTTAAAGGTTTGTAGGTGGTAACGAACAGATGAGGTTCTATGATGAGGATAAAATCTCTTAATGAAAATCTCAGTAAGTGTGACCCATGTTCTAACCGACCCTGGAGGAATTGAGTAATACCAATCTTTAGCATTATCTTTGAGAGAGAATGGAAAGAGACGAAGTCTTAAGGCTTCATCAGTTATACCTTTTGGACGCATTGTACCACATATCTCTTCGAAGTCTCTGATATGGACATAAGGATTTTCATTATGAATCCCTTTAAATTTGGGAAGTGATTCAATTATTCTTGGTTTGAACTCGAAATTACCAATACAGTCTGGTATTATAACTCTTGGAGGTTGCATTATACCAATCAGGTATATACATAAAGTTCGAGTAGGAGCATCATTAGTGCTCGATTCTCGACATTTGCTTCATTGCCTTCAGCTATTTCAGAGAAAAGGGAGAATTTTCCAACAAAAGTAGATGGAAGAGGACTTAGATCGTAGAGATCGTTTCGCTCGACACGATTACCAATTCATTTCCAAGCACGCATGCACTACTCCGTGTTAGTGTACTAACCTGATGGGCCAAGACAAGATCGTACTTGTCCTCCTTCCCTATTTACAACTTATGCTCTGATTTTCAAAGTCAAAACTTGATAAAAAATTATTACAAAGTCCTTAAGCAAACCTTAAATACAGTTGTTCTAAAAAAACAAAATAAAATAAAAGTCCTAAAAATAAATTGTTCTTCTCGTCTTGTTGTTTCCTTTTTATTCTTCACTTCCTCTTTTTTCTTTCTTTGTATAACCTGCAGAGACCAACAAGAGAAGTGAACACGTAAAATGGAAATAAAAATTTTAAACTACTAAAATAAAGAATTCCTAAAAATAATACTAAAATAAAAAGGTTTTTTTTAATATAAAACCTTAATTAAATAAAATTGAAAAACCTAAATCTACAATTTGAAAATAAATAACACTGATTAGGGTATTCCGTTAACACTCCTCGGCAGCGGCCCCAAAAACTTGATTTGATTAAAACTGCAAATGCACAGTATCTATGGTGTAGATATCGACAAATACAGGTCGATCCCACGAGGAGTGGAACAAAAACACACTAATTAATATTACGAATTAACTAATCAAGAAAGAATTAATTTTTTAAGTGAACCTGTATTTTGAAAATAATGAAAGCAAACCTAAAGTATAAAAAATAACCAATTAATTAAAGTGTTAAGAATCAAGGAATCCCTTGTAAAATTTATTCTATTTATATTCTATCACAAAATATTTGATTTTTGCGGGTAGTACGATAGTACCTTTGTCTACTACTTTCCCGATGATTTTACGATAAAGCCCCAAAAAAGTTATGATCCCAAAAAAAAAATAAGTTTGCTCTCGGTACACAATTGAATTTCAAAGTACTAAATATGCATGGCATATTGAGTCAAAGAACAATACTTAATGCAATTAAAATAGGCCATTGAAATTATCAACCAATAATCTAACTATGAAATTTGCATGACAAATAACATGAAAGAAATAACTAGAAGATAAATCAATAAAGAGAAACCAAACTTCAATTAAACCAATGATCCAAATATTTTGTTCAAGAACATAAATAGAATTAATCCTACAATTCCATCCCTTCACCCTAACAATAAAATTAGAACCCCATAGGCTCAAATTGCTTCATTAAAATTAATAAGATGAGAGAAGAATTAGATACACTAGTTGACTGTCCGAACCTGTGCACGACCACAATTGCTGCTGTCGGCTTCTTCTTCCTCCTCTCTCTCTCTCTCTCTCTCTCTTGTACCTGTTTTTAATCTCCACTGTTGCTGCCTCCTTTTAAACCTAATTCCACCATCTGAATAAAACCCCTAGATTCCTTAGCTAATTGGGTTTCCAAGTCTCATACAGATTAAGAAAGTTACCAATTTATAAAATGGGGCCCACCTACATATTTATAACTTATT
The DNA here is from genome assembly GCA_002174775.1 of Macleaya cordata. Taxonomy (NCBI): domain Eukaryota; kingdom Viridiplantae; phylum Streptophyta; class Magnoliopsida; order Ranunculales; family Papaveraceae; genus Macleaya; species Macleaya cordata. The sequence continues at coordinate 99,324 of MVGT01002613.1, read as the reverse complement.
GGAATCTTCCCAAAAAGAATGGATTCAAACATTCCTGTGTAAGTAAACTGAATGGTATTAGGTGGGGTCCATTAAAATTCCTACGTACCAAAAACATTGAGATAAGAGTGAGTCCATGATGACATCGTGCTGATGTCATCGATGTTTCCTTTCAATTTTCAAAGCTATTTGCTTTTCAAATTAGGTAGACTTCATTCGAGTTATTTGGACGGGCTTTGACCAATTTGCATGCGTTGCACGTGTATTCCATAATAGCACACAACCTTCTTCAAATTTGTAATTTGACAATTGAATGCATTTTACCCGTTCCACTCATATTCTTGTACACAAACAAAATACATTTAATTAATTCAAATCAAGCTAATTAAGTGACTAAATTATATAAATATAGGAGTACAAAGTGTAATTTAAATGTGCTTATCACTTGTTAAGGAAAAATAAAAGTGATTATCATTAATTATTCACGTGACCCTTTTAGATTATTCTAAAATCAGGAGGAGTTTAGATACGTAGAATTAACTTAAAGATATTTTCCTTACTCTTACATGGTAATAATAATAGAGAACGGATCAGGGTACAGGTTTAAATGTACATGTTATATGTACAGCCTCATGTGGGGCCCACATGAGGTTGATCTAAGGGCTTATTTTTTGTGAGAATGTTCTCTTCACCATGTAGATCATCTTCACAAAAAATCAGCCCATTCTAAAACTGCTAGCCTCATCAAAAATTGATCGGAAGTTGATTAAAAATTAACAGTGAAAAATGAACTATGCAAAAAAGAGTCAATTTTTAATGGGGTTGGCAGTTTTAGAATGGGATGATTTTTGGTGAGGATGATCTACATGGTGAAGAGAACATTATCACCAAAACTAAGACCTTAGATCAACATCATGTGAGCCCCACATGCGCCTGTACATGTAACATGTACATTTAAGCCTGTACCCCGATCCATTCTCATAATAATATGCATATGATGTCTTTTTGTTATTTTTTTCACATATATGGCACCTACTAAGACACCATGTAATCGGTGATGCATATAAACGCAATATATATAAATTGGATTATTTTTTCTACTACATAGTTTTTCAATCCCCACTATTTAAATATATATATATATATATGCATTACATGGTTATATTAATTACGTGCATATGATGTGTTTTTATTATTTTTTCACATATATGGCACTTGATTAAGATACCATGTACTGCATCATGCTTATGAATGCAACATATACTATAAATTATTTTTTTTTTGGAAGATAGTTTTTCAATCCCTACCATATAAATATATGTGCATTGTATGATAAATGTCGAAAAATAAAAATATGGATTACAAACAATAGAACATTTCCAGCGATTACTATCTCACTTAGTGCATGGATGCAGAGTTACATCTAGCATCTAGTGCAAGGAGACAACTATTGTTAAGGACAACAATGAGTTATATTCCAATAAAGTTAAGACTCTATACTTCCTTAGATATCTTAGAATGGAAGAATTTAAAATAGAGTACCTCATTGTCTGTGCGTCACTAACTCGATGAGACAAACTAAATGTAAGACTTGGACATAGGATGTCATACTACCTAAAGTTATCTATTAGTGGTTCAATACGATTCCGCAGTCTATCGAATCGTCTCCACTAAGACGTGGAGGAGATATGATTATAGAGTTTGACATGCTCGAAAAGACTTTAAGCACGTTCTATGCCACGAATATTGTTTTACAGAGACAATAAAAAACCAAGGGTTTCAAACTCATGCTGGTTGATCACTGTTCAGCTTGTGGCAGAACAGAACAATGAATTCCTAATGAGAAATCATGAGCTTAAACCTTCAAGTAGTAAGCTTGCACCAGAAGTGCTTGCGACGACGGCGGTAGGACGTGGCCGCAGTAGATGTCGTGGTAAGGGATAGAACATAGGTGGCTTTGGTGGGTGCAAACAAAAATGGAATTAGAAATTTCCAAACAGCTAAAAACTTGGCAAAAAGAATAATATGTTTGCTAAACTACAAAGTAAAATAAGGAAAGGGAAAGAAGCAGCCAAATATGGTTGTCAAATGCTTAGTATCGAAAAGATCGGGCATTGGTCGAGGACCTGCCATGCAAGACTCAACTAGGAGTCCTATTAGTCTAAAAATAAGTTAAAGTCTCATCACGTATTTGTCGATGATCCAAAATGTATTTCATCAGACTTCTATAAGTATACTGATGTTGCGGACAACGAGAAATCTACTTAAGTAGTCTTTTTTCATTAGTATTAAACCTTGTAGCCAGTTTATATACTACTTTAACAGTTTGTTTTATTTGAATGATGGCCATTTAACACAATTATTATTTATAATGATTATGAATTTAGTTACATGTTGTGTTTTAAACTGCATAATTATTAATGTTTGATCTGCTAGTTGTAGACTTTAAGCCCACGTAAATCTGTATAGATATAGTCCCCATGTTGAGTACACACATGCCATGTGGACAGTGGTATTACAAACTCCATACTTCGAGGAAGATAATTCTTCTCGAATCTGACCAAATGTGAAGGTAAGTTCACAACCATATCTAGCGCAGCTAATATGGTAGAAGGCATTAGGAATGCATGTTTAATTACTCTTAAATTAACTAATACTTTGTATCAAGGAAGCCCTACACTTAAGTAAATCGGAAAGAGATTGTTGAGTTTTACGGATATTCATGACAATGGATATCAAATGCAAATTGTAGCATAAATTACACGAACTTCATCTGCACTACATCTACAGTTAATGGTCAGAAACTGATGTTGAAAACTTTTTAAACCATTCCTCTAGGCTATATTCTATTTCCATTAGGATCGTCACGGACATCTAGGCATACAAATGATGGGGAAGATTATCAACAATACAATGAGACTATCCTTACAAGACCAGAAGATTTCATTCTTCAATAGATAGTGCATCGCCTGTACGAAAGTAAAATTAATAACCTAGTCAGACTATAACAAGGTGGGGTTTGACTCCACAGCCTTTCTCCATCACATCAATGGAGATTGTAAGGTTCATAGGTCCTTAGGTTCTTATCAAATTACATGTCAAAATAAACTCAATGTAAGTCTATTGTACTTGAGTTTAGATCAGTTAGAGTGTTGTCTCAATTGTTCGACCTCGTGAAGACTTGAAGATTGAAGATAAAGCTCACCAATAACTCAACTCACCACCGAAATTCATCTTAGAATGGTAAGTGACTTAGAAAACTCATAAACCATAGGTGGTTAGTACAAAATGGATAACTAAGTTGTTTCGGATACTTTATACATCTTAAGGATTATTTGAGAACATGTTACAAGGTGTAAAATTCCTTAGAACTTTCGATTTAGGGTTAGAGTTAGAACCTAACTTCGTTCTATTGGCAGCCATAAGTCCAACACTTGAAGAACAAAATTAGAAAATATTTAAGTTCGAACCCAATGAGTTCAAACCTGAGTTTGAACCACTTTCCTTCATGTTTTGTGCTAAAAGCTTGATTTTTTGAATTGATTTCGAACCCGAGTTTGAACCACTTTGCTTCTGCTATGGGAAAAAGTTTCCAAAAAGTGTTTTAATGATTTAGAAAACTTCTAAACTGACCGTTAGTAATCCCAAACCTTCTATAAGTTGTTTAGTTCGTCCCTAACACCTATTTAATGATATTTTAACATCAAGGCTTGTAAGGACACATCAAAAGAAGAGCTTGGAGAGATCTACATTCATATCTTAGGGTTTTCAAATTCAAGTAAGTATCTTCTACTTTATAAAGAACTAATTTTTTTAGATTCAATTAGTTGAAGTACTGCAATTACACATCTAGTAATTGAATCAATCATGGTGTGTTGTTTAAAAGCCTAAACAAATCCTTCCTTTTTAAAACCTTTAAAAATTAGGTTTTTACCAGTGGATTTTTTATGAGTATTTACTTGAAGGAGTTCAAGTGTTGCTCGTGGATTCGAGTGGAAAACAAGTTACGGGACTTGGTGGAATTCCAAGGTTGAGACGCACCATGATCATTGAGGAGCAGTTCGTGGATTCGAAACTGTGGTTGAACTGAAACTGTTGCTGATCAGAATATAGAGGGAGTCATAAATCGTGTCTGTCGAGTAGTAAATCGGTATATAAGTTCACATTAAATCTTAGTGGATCTTTGACTGGACTAGGTCCTGAAGTTTTTCCCAGTTTGGGTTTTCCTCGTTATCAAAAATCTCGTGTGCTAAATTCTTATTTATTTAAGAGATTGACATATTCGACTCTGTTCTTAATTCCGCAAATTAAGAATCTAATAAGTCGATACTCTTCTAGAGGTTTTTGTTTCTAGTCTTGGCTTTACACTTGAAATTTTTATAGGGTGATAGTTTAATCCCTTATCGTAGTTATAATTTATTACAGTTAGATTTGATAACCGTAGGATAGATTTTTTTAATTGGTATCAGATATACACTTTTAAGGTTTACTACCTTAGTGTGATTCTTTGATTGTGACAATGGATTCCCAAAAAGAGGGAAGTGTCGTTAATAAACCTCAATTGTTCAACGGAAATAATTATTCATACTTAAAAGCCCGTATGAGAGTTTTTCTCAAGTCCCTAGATGAAAGAGTTTGGAGATCTGTAGAGGATGGATGGTCACTCCCACTGTAATAGAAGGTACTGCCGTAGATGCCAAATGAGTACCTAAATCTAGAAATACCTGGTTACCAGAATAACTAGACAAGTCTACTAGGAATAGTAAGGCTCTCAATGTCATCTATGGTGCTATTTCTGCTAACGAATTTCGTCGTATTTCTAATTATGAAGTAGCAAAGAAGGAATTGGAAATGTTAGAGGTTACCCACGAAGGAATCAAGATTATCAAAATGGCTAAGCTTCAAATGTTAACTACCCAATTCGAAACCATTAGAATGGATGATAATGAAAGTTTTGATGAAATCAATGCTAGATTGAATGAAGTTGTCAATAACTCTTTTGCTTTGGGTGAAGTTATTTCTAACTCCAAGGTAGTTCGTAAGGTTTTGACGTCTCTTCCCGAGAGATTCCAAGCCAAGATTACAACTATCGAGGAAAGTAAGCATATTGATGTTATTCTTCCTGAGAAACTTGCAGGTAATCTAAGAACTTTTGAAGCTGGTCTCCGTTCTACAAGAAAAAGCAAGAATATTGCTTATACTGCTTCCAAAAATTTTGATCACTCAGATGAAGAAGATGGAGAACTCTCTATTGATGAATAAATTGCACTCCTTACAAGGTAATTCAAGAAGTTCTTAAAGAATAAGAAAGATAGATTCCAAAAGCCAAAGAATGGGCTATCATCGAAGTTCAAGCCACATGACAAAGTGAAGTCTTCCGAAAAGAAGTTCGAGATGAATAAGTCTAGTGAAGTTCAATGCTTCAAATGTCATGGTTTTGGACATATGGCGAATATGTGTCCAAACAAAAAGCTAGTCAAGAGCAAGAAGGTGATGAATGTTACAATTGACAATTCTGAATCTCAATCTGACTCGGAGAGTTCAAGTGAAGAGGAGAACAACAATGAGTTGAAGGCTATGGCTACATCAATCGACTCTCCTAAACTGAATATACATAAAAAACAAGTTGAGAATGATGAGCAACTCAGTGGGAATAAAGAGAGTGATGAAGATGTTGAACATGAAGTGTTGTATGCTAACTTATAAAAGAAGAGTGTTGGTTTGTCCAAGGTAAAAAAAGTGATGAATGAGAGAATTTTGGGTCTCTTATCTGAAAAGGACAGCTTGACACTCAAACTTAATTAAGCAACACAAAAGGACAAGCAACATGATGAGGGGATTTCAAGACATCTTGAGAAAATCAAGTTTCTTGAGCATGAATATGCCAATTCCATATAGAAGGTTGAATTTCTTGAAAAAGAATTCTCTAGTTCAGAGAGATTTGGCCATCTCTAATGAGATACTTGAGAAGTTTAACAATAGTTCTAACAAGTTGAACAAGATCTTAAATGTTGGTAAAAGTACCAATGATAAGTGAGGATTAGGTTATGATGCTTCTACAAGTCACACTTTATCTCCAGTGACTAAATTTATTAAAGCAAAGGATTATCCACCTCAAAAGAACACTTCAAATCATGTTGGTAAGCCCCAAGGTAAGCCTCAAGGTAAGCTTAAAGGTTTTGATGTTACTAATGTGTGTTTTTATTATGGTTAGAAAGGACATTTGCAGAATACTTACAGATTTTACTTAGAAGATGTTCACTAGTCTCAATCAAATGTGAATCTTCTCAAAAAGATCAAAGTGCTGCAAGATAAAGCAAAAACCGTAATTAGAGAGCTGTCAAAGCTCACATGGAACACTCAAGGAAGTTACAACTTCAAAGGGTAGAATACTTACAGCTTGAAGAAAAAGGGAAACAAGACTAAAAAGGTTGTGTATGAGACAACTAAGCCCAAGAAAGTTGATGCAAAGAAGAATTATTAATGGGTTAAGAAAAGATAGCTCAAAAGTCTTGTAACCCTCATTGCATACAAAGCCACGGACACACTTGATTGGTTCTTGGATAGTGGATGCAGTAAACATATAATAAGCGAAAGATTATGCTTCAGTCAATTCAAAAAGTACTCCAGAGGTAATGTAAAATTTAGAGATAGGAGAACTTCAAAAGTTACAGGTAAAGTTATAGTCAAATTATCGGGTGTGCCAGAAATTGAGAATGTGCTCTATGTAGAAGGTATTAAAGCTAATCTTCTAAGCATTAGTCAGATTTGCGACACTAACCAATCAGTTAAATTTACCTCTTATGGCTGTGAGATTTTAGATTCTGATGGTTCTTGTGTAATGCGTGGTAAGAGAACAAGCAATAATTGTTATATGATTGATGTTTCTCTTAACCATGTGTGCAATTTGTCTAAGCTGGATACTACTCACCTATGGCATCAAAGGTTAGGTCATATCAACTCCAAAGGCATAGCAAAGTTGGAAAATAAAGAATTGGTAAGAGGTATGCCAAAGGTAAGTAAGCATATAGATGAAGTGTGTGGATCATGTCAAAAGGGAAAGTAAATCAAACGTCCACACAAACCATCAAAGGATATTGCTAACACTTCTCTATTACAACTGATTCATATAGATCTCATGGGTCCAATGTGAATTGAAAGTATAAGTGGAAACAGTACATCCTTACCATGGTTGATGATTTTTTAGATTTATATGGATTGCATTTCTTAGAGAGAAGGCAGATACTTTTGATGAGTTTGTTATTATATGCCAAAGAATTCAGAATGAACAGAATTGCAAGATCAAGCGAATCAGAAGTGATCGTGGAACTGAGTTCAAAGTCACGAAAGTTGCTGAATTTTGTGATGAGAATGGCATAAAATAAGAGTTTTTGTCACCCATCACTCTGCAAACAAAATGGGGTAGCTAAAAGGAAGAATCTTGTGATTCAAGAGATGCTAGAGTCGTACTCCACAGCAAAGAACTAACACAAAGGTTTTGGGGTAAAGCTGTGTTTACAGCATGGATAACCATTTTACGAATCACACGCTACGTGCGTGTGAGGAGAAAAACGTGGTATAGCCGCCCCGTACCAGAGGCACCAGGTTATACCTAGTTGAATATAATCTTTAATCGATTAGTTTTAGAATAAATTAATGGATAAGCTATTAGTTTGTTATTGAGAACAAACAAAGTATTTTTTAAATCGATTATAAGTTTTATATTCTACTATACATGTGTTTCTAAACAAATATATAGGCTGCCGATAATGGTCAAATGCAATCCAAACAAAGACCTTATATAGTATTAATTGTTTTCCTTTTTCTATACAGTGCAAAATAGTTTTATATATATTGATCTAAAGTTTACCTTTAATGAACTGGTTGTACTATTGTGACAAAGAAGTTGAAGTTCACCGACTGATTGTGTTCAGTTAGCCAATATGTTTTGTGCCTTTTAGTTCATCGATATCCCATGTTTAAAATCTATCTGACCCGTATTTTCTATAGGTTTAGTTGGTTTCACTAATGTTCTTTAACCAAAAAAAGGGGTTTCGTCGTCAATGACGACTTTATTGTCACCTGCAGTTGGTTTTTCCATCATCGTTGTGATTGTCGATAGTTGAAGTTTCTTTTTGGCCGGTCATAGGTGGCCGCCGTCGATCATAGCTCTTAAAGGGTTTAGAAAACTAGGGTTTCATGTTGGAGAAGAATATGAGTCAACTAGACTCAGTTTTTAGACCAGTCTGAGCTTTGACTCAGATATAGCCATAGGTCCTGTTTGTCTATGATAACAGTAAAAAAAAATTGATTTTTTTAGAAAAGTTATTTTTCTATTAAAAAGCTGATTAACTAGAACTGATTTTCTGAAAAAATCTTTTTCCCTAGAAATTTTTATTTTATTTTTTTGGAAAGTACTGTTTGTTATATAATAGTTCTAGAAAAGCCACTTTTCTGAGAAGTAATTTTCAGTTAAGTGATGTTTTATTTATATGACAGTTTCATTAAAATTGCTTTTTCTGGAAAGTTGTTTTTCTTTAAGGGGCTCTTTATTTTCTATATAGTAGGCTAAAACTAGTTTTCCTTTAATTTAGCCACTATTTAACATCTAATTATAATAGATTTAAGTACCAATAGGTTTTTTGGCCTTCCGGATCCATCTGTGAGGGTTTCCAACCCTAATTTTAACCAATGCACTGTGTTTTGTGCCTATTTATTTATGCAAATTGTAGTGACATATTTTGTTCATTTGGTTAGTTTATATTTGCATATATATGACAATGTTTTATTAGATTCATTCGGGGAAATTGAATCATGTGAAATAATCCTTTGCACAAGTATTATTGGAATTTGATTGATTATTTAGTCACCAAAGTAGCACATTCATGAAAAAGGCTAAATGGGCTTTGGAGTAAATAGGGACACTTTTTTCTCTAGTAAGGTTGTAGGATTACTTTAGCATTTAGTTGAGACAAACAATGATCAAGCCCAAAGGTGGGTCATTAGGATTGTTCAACCAAACGGATTAAGATAGTTGATAGAGATAGTTTGATTGAAAGTTTTATCACCCAAAGGGTATACAATTTGATATTGAATTATTTTTAGTTGACTAGCCTTAAGGTGAAGAATGCTTCACCGGTGGGAGACTATTATATGCAATGATCTTGGCCCAAAGAAAGATCATTATATGTCAAAAGTTGATCCCATTCAGGGTTGATTTATTTGAGGCACTTTTGATCAACTCTGGAAAGTTTAATTGTTATCTCCAATAATTAAACTATTATGATGTGGCATATGTATGTGACTAATTAATTTTTGTTTATAATTAATATTAACAACATATGGTTCATTGGCTAATGTCCATACCCTAAGAAGGTTTTTTTTAATATCTCGGATAGGGAAGGATATGCTGCATAGTTTTAACAAAAATACTGGCAAGCACTCTATTGACTCAATTAGTAACCATATAGTATAATGGCATTTGTGTTGTGTGAGAGCACATCATGAGAATGTCTGACTTTACAAGTCAGCTCAGAAATCTGGATATTGAAGTAATGAATATTTTCTGATCCACTTCATTATGACTTCTCTTCTTGCGCAATTTTTAATGTTTTCGAGACTACATATAATGTGTAGAAAGATACATGAAAACTCATAGAGTTTACTAGTTTTTGTGCCCAAGAGGAGGAGCTAATCCAACCAGATAAACTTGAAGGAACACATTTTGTGAGTTAGAAATCATTCAGGAATAACAAGTTCAAGTAGTCTGGGATACAGTTTTAAGAAGACGGAAAAGTTTGCAACCAATTAAATACAACCAATGAAGAAAATGAAGGTGACATGTTTCTTTTGTCACAAACAAGGCCACTTTAAACGAATTAGCTTTTAAATATCATTTTTGGTTAGAAAAGCAAGATAGCACCTGTTGTCTTGTGAATTTAGAGTCTCATTTAGTTATTATCCCTCTAATGCTTGATAGATAGTTTTTTAAGCCACGATTCATACTTAAGATGTAGAGGGATTCATAAGGAAGTTGAAACTCAGTAAGAACCAAAGAATATTAAGATAACTACCTATGCGTAAGTCGTTTGGTTTTGTTTATATATTTTTATACTATGGTTTTGATCATGATTTAGAAGCCATCTCTTTATGTTCCTTCAACATTTTAGAGTTTATTTTTGTACTAGATCTGTTGAATTTTTAATTCAGATTTTTTAAATGGAAAAGTTGGTTTAGTTTATGATTCTCAAGATTGTTGAAACTATTTTCATTAGTTGATATGCTATGGCATAGAACATTTAGGCCATATTTCTAGAGACAAACTAGAACGGTTGGTCAAAGACAGTGTCCTAAATTCATTAGATTTTTTAGACTATGGTTTCTGCATTGAATGTAGAAAAAGAAAGTTAGCCAAGTCTAGAATAAATGCTACTAGAAGTAAGAGTTTTACAACTTACACATACAAAACTCTGTGACCCATTTCAAACTCCTATTTCAAGTGAGTAAAGATTTTTCATCACATTCGATGATGAATTTTCTCGCTATGGTTATATGTATTTGATTGGTGAGAATGTAAAGGCACTGGATATTATTAAATTCTATAAGACTAAAGTTAAGCACCAGCTTGATAAGAAAACTTAAAGTCTTATGTTTTGATCGTGGTGGTGAATATTACTGAAGGCAAAATCAAACATGTCGTAATCCAGAGCCATTTCTTAAATATCTACAAGAATGCGGTATAGTTGCATAGTACATCATACCAGATACACCTGAGCAGAATGGTTTGCTAAAAGGAAAAACCGCACTCTTATGGATAAGCTAACGAATATGAAGAGTAAATCATAATTTTTAGAAAAATTTGTGGGGTGAAGCCTTGAAGACTGCAAGTTACATCCTAAACCGAGTGCCTTCCAATACAATCTCGAGAACGCTTTTCGAGTTATGGACATATAGAAAGCCTAATAAGCCACTTATGTGTCTGGGGATGGCAGCGGAAGCAAGGTTATATAATCCACAAAAAATAGAGCTTGATCCTAGGATAGTGAACTGTTATTTTATTAGATATCTAGAAAGGTCAAAAGGTTATAATTTTTATTGTCCATCAAATAGTGCCAGAATTATTGAGACTCTAAATACTATGTTTATTATGCCATAATATAGATCGTAGATAGTATTGTTGCTCCAAAATAGTCAGAAGGCATGAAGGAAGAGTTAAACTCTATGAATAAGGATAATGTCTGAAATCTAGTTGACTTACAATAAGAGTCAAATCCATTATTTTTGCAAATTGGTATACAAAATCAAATTTGACTCACATAGTAAAGTTGAAAGATTTAAAGCAAGACTTATTACCATAGATTATACTAATCAAAGGGTTTCGACTACGGGGACATAAGGAAAGGCTCATTGAGAGGTGTTATGGCATTTAAGGGTTATTTTGACTATATTGCATCAGATGGATATGAAGTTTGCATTCTTACATCCAGACTTGCCCAATGACATTTATATGGCACAACCAGAAGGTTTTAAAATTGAGGGCTAGTAATATTTTGTTTGCAAACTTCAGAGATCCATTAATTGTTTAAAATAGGCATCTAGATAATGGTATTTAAAATTTGATGAGAAAATTATTCATATAATTTTAAATAAAATATTTGTTGATAAGTGCATTTATCTGAAGGTCAATAGGAGTAAATTCATTCTTTTAGTAATGTAGGTCGATAACATTTTACTTGTTAGAAGTGACACTAACTTATTACACGAGACTAAATATTTCTATCTCAAAATTTTGAGATAAAGGATTTAGGTGAATCCTATTGGCATTAAGATTCACCCAAATAGATCTCGTGGGATTCTTGAATTGTCACAACGAACCTACGTAGATAAATATTTGCAAATATTTGACATGCAACATTGTAAGGTCCATGATACACCTATATCAAGGAAAACAATTTTGAAAAATTTCAGTGTCCAAGAAATGTCTTAGAGCAAAATGAAGGTTACCCTCTTTTTATTTCGCAATGGGAGTTATATGTATGCTCAGGTTTGTACATAGCCAGGTATAACATTTACTATCAGAATGCTATGCAGATACCAATAATGATCCTAATATGGATTATTTGAAAGCGGCAAAAGTTATTAGGTATCGGCAAAGAGATAAGAACCATATTCTCACACACAAAATGATCAACATACTTGAAGTAATGTGTTATACTGGACATGAAATTGCTAGTATTTAGGTCATAGTAAAATTCACTTCAAGTTTTCTTTGGTTAAAGGAACTATTTCGTGGAAGAGTGTCAAATAGACACGAACATTTTTTGCCAACAATGGTAGTAGAGTTATTAGTATGTTTTGAAGCCACATCTCATGCATTATATTTACAAAATTTTTTATTAAGCCTTTAGGTTATGAAATTTATTTTCAAACTATGGATGATTTTCTGTGAATATACTCTGCTATATTTATGTACTTAAGAACAACAAGGGTCCTAAAAGTCTAAGAATATAGACATTAATACCTTGTTGTGAAGGAGAAGATTAAGAACCAGCAGTGTTATTTAAGTATGTTGGTCCACAACAAATAATCATTGATCCTACGACTAAGGGGTTGCCGCATATACTGTTGTAACACCCCGCCCTCACCTTTCAGGTCTATAGCCCTTACTCAATGAGAACTAGGCATTTCCGGTGGAACCATTAACAACCTGTAACTCAAGGGTGTACGCGTTACACCAAGCTAACAAGATGCTGCACTCACATTCAAGACACAAGTAAAATAAAGCTGAATATAAACTTTATTAACTTCACTGATGAACTGATTCAAACAGATGGTTGATTAAATAAACCCAAAGAACAATGGACTAAACAATGTCCAAACCAAACATAACATATCAAAAGGATGTCCTACGCCTTTACGGAACTCTTGGAAGTCTCCGAAGACTTATTCTTGCCTAACGTACTCCCCTGCCACTATCGAGGATTCACCTGTTGTCCTGGACCTGTAAAATAGTGGTGCTAGGTCAAAACCTATGCTTAGATTTAGGAGAACCATGAGTTTCACAAGAGCAAGTGGTTTAACATTATAGCATAAAATATGTCAGGATAAGAGATTAAACAAAAGTAAAGAGATGTATAAGATAACGATTGTTGTGTTTTATGATCTTTAGTTCAGATTAAGTTATCGCAACGAGTAATGCTCCATAGTTACTACCCTTGTTTCACCCGTCACTATAGTTCACTTGAGACAGTGGTCGTGCGCCATATGAATCCGGTGAACCGCCTCAAAATCCGTCCCCTGAACACTGGTAACCCTGTCGGCGTTACTTACGTGTCAAGAGATTCCGTAGACCTCACTTGGTGATTCCGTAGACCTCGTTTGGAGAGGACCAGGCCTATGCAGGACCTAAACTATGTTTGCACATAAGCCAAACAAGTTGATTAAGCACACATCAAGCTTATGGAGGTTTCTTACTCATTCTTTATGTGTTCACAAGTGCTTATCATAATGGAAGCAGTTCACAAGAAGTTACAAATGCATTCTAAACTTGTAAATACATATTCTTTAATAGCATGCATGTATATCATCATAATATCCTTCATACATGAGCTAACTACGCACAAATAACTCACCAAAAACACTTTTAGGGTCAAAAGGCCAGTAGGTATCAATACACCTTCAGTGGGTATCGATACCCACTTTCAGACGTGGGAGGCATCGATACCCTCTAGAGGGGGTATCGATACTTGCCCCATCTGTGAGTTGGTATCGATACGCTCTATATGGGTATCGATACCCTCTGGGTTTTCTCGCGATTTTGAGTTTTGTTCTTCAACAAAACTCCGAGGAAACATGGTTTTTCTCACCTGCAACTTTAGGGAATCATACAACCATCAAATATACATAGATTCTATGCATTCTAACCATTAGAAACATGCACACATCATAAGATCATAGATTAATTGCATTCATTCATGTAGTTAACATATAAAAAAAATATAATCTAGGTTTTCATGCATTCAATCATTAAGAAAGTATACCAACATCATAGAAAACCTAAATCTACACTAAAAGAGCAAGTTACTACTTGCCTCAAAGCACCAAGGAAGTTGAATCCCATGGAGGAAGAAGAAGAAGAAGGAGAAGCTCCTCTGCAACAACTTGATTTTCTGAAATTTCTCCTTTACAAAACCCTGGGTTCTCCTTCAAGAGGTTCTCTCTCCCTCTCTCTCTTGCCCTGGCCGACCAGCCCTCTCTCCTTCTTTTCTCTCTAAAAATCGATGGAAACAAAGGGGTAAATGTTAGGGTTAGTTTATATTAATACTAACCTAACCCTAAACCTACTAAAACTCTAACAGGGTGCCGTCATCCAGAGTGGATGCCCCCCAATATTAGAGACTTAAAGAAATAAGGGTATTACAATCTACCCCCTTAAAAGAGGATTTCGTCCTCGAAATCGCACATACCTCTTCAAAAAGGTCTGGGTAACTCATGCGCATCTCCTCTTCTCTTTCCCACATGGCCTCGAGCTCATCGTGGTGATGCCACTGAACCTTCACCAAAGGTATCGATCTTGACCTAAGCTTCTGCTCCTTGTAGTCAAGAATCCTATAAGGATTCTCTATATAGGTTGCTCCTGGTTGCAACTCTAGCTCGTGGAAATCAACCACTACTGGGCGATCCTCATCCCTGAGATGTTTCCGAAGCATAGACAAATGGAAGACATAATGAACTCCTGCTAACTGGTTTGGCAAAGCTAACTGGTATGCCACTTTTCCTACTCTCTCTGGGATGGGAAAAGGTCCAACGAAACGCAGTGTTAACTTTCCTTTCTTACCGAACCGAAGAACACCCTTCATCGGTGATACCTTCAGTAACACTTGATCACCCACCTCGAACTTAAGTTCCCTACGCCTCTAATCAGCGTAGCTTTTCTATCGACTCTGAGTTGCTCTCATACGCTCTTTAATTAGAGCTATTTTCTCTCTAGTCTTTTGTACTATTTTTGATCTTGGGAGTTTCGACTCTCCGACTTCTGCCCAACATACTGGAGATCTATAAGGTCTGCTATACAATGCTTCAAACGGTGCCATCCCTATGCTAGTTTGGTAGCTGTTGTTGTAGGTAAACTCAACAAGCGGTAATGAATCTTCCCAATTATCCTTGAAATCTAGGACTACACAACGTAGCATATCTTTCAACACTTGGTTAACTCTCTCCGTCTGCCCATCTGTTTGAGGATGAAAAGTCGTGCTTAAGTCAAGTTGCGTCCCCATAGCTTCTTGGAACACTCTCCAATACTTTGAGGTGAATGAAGTATCACTATCTGATACCACTGAAATTGGAACTTCGTGATATCCAACTATCTCCTTTACATACGACGTAGCCAACTGATCCCCAGTGTATGTCTTCTTGACTGGCACGAAGTGTGCGCTCTTAGTCAGTCTATCCACGATCACCCAAATGGAGTCGTTTCCCTTCCTAGTCTTAGGTAATCCGTCAATAAAATCCATAGATATATTCTCCCACTTCCACTCAGGTATATCTAAGGACTGCAAGGTGCCTGCTGGCTTCCGATGCTCTGCCTTCACTTGCTGACACGTAAAAAATGTTCGAATGAACTCTGCTACGCTCCGCTTAATTCCTGACCACCAGAAATGTCGCTTAAGATCCCGATACATCTTATTCTCTCCCGGATGAATGGTATACTTACTACGATGTGCGTCGTTCAAGATGTTCCTCCTCAATTCAGATTTCTCTGGAACACAAGCGTCCCTTGAACCTCAAGCCACCATCATCCCCTATAGTCATGTATGTGACTTCTCCTTATTGGATACCTGTAACTTTGTCATAGCACCACTGATCGTTTCCTTGCTCACTGATGATTTGGCTTATTAGAGTAGGTTGAATGACTACGCTACCCAACATTAGTTGTCTCTGCTCCCAAGTTACCAAATCAAAGTCATACTCTGATGCTACCTCCAACAGTCACCACTGCTGGACCATCAAAGAGGCCACTATACCCCTAGGCTGCCTACTTAGAGCATCTGCCACCACGTTGGCCTTTCCCGGGTGGTACTGCAACTGAAAATCATAGTCCTTCAGTAGTTTCAACCACCTTCGCTGCCTCATGTTCAACTCATTTTGTGGAAACAAGTATTCAAGACTCTTATTATCCGAAAAGAGCTCAAACCTTCCAACTATCAAGTAGTGTCTCCAAAACTTGAGTGCAAACACTACAGCTGCTAACTCGAGATCATGAGTCGGATAGTTGTGCTCATGTATCTTCAACTATCTCGAAGCATAAGCAACCACTCGATTGTTCTACATTAAAACACATCTTAGTCCTTGATGTGACGCATCAGTATACACCACGAGTCCGGCTCCACTCTCCGGTATGATCAAAACAGGAGTTGTTGTCAACTTTGGCTTTGGCTCTTAAAACGCTTGCTCACACTTGTCATCCCACTTGAATGTAACATCCTTCATAGTGAGACTTGTCAAAGGACCTGCTATACTTGAGAATCCTTCGATAATTCGCCTGTAGTACCCAGTCGAACCTAGGATACTCCTTATCTCTATCACTATAGTGGGTTGCCGCCACTTTAGTACAGCCTGAACTTGTAGATATTCTCTGTCACTTCTGTTCCAACTCACCAGTGTATAATTAAGCTGCTAAGCAACCCAACGACATTTATTTCCGTCTATAGAATCTATATCTTAAATATACTTGGACGTCACCTCTAACGATCACTGATGATAACCCTTCTCGGAAGTCACAACACTCCAAGTTATCCATTCCACACGTCAATTACTATATTGACTATCCCGTGATATATGATTATTCTTTGAAGTTTCAGTCCTTCAAAATCCAAATCATCACTATGGTCTAAAGTTGTAATTCTTGCTTATGAGAATTCGAATCTTGAGATTCCAATAGTGAGCTACGCCTCCTCACTAATCACCTAATACCCCCAAACACAAGAGGACATCAATACTACCAACGTGGTATCATGAGTCGAGTAAACTCTCGTCTTATCCTTTCGGCATTCCTATGCATGACAACTACCTTGTCATCTACAAGAAGACACACCATAACCACCGATGTGTTGCATTCGAAACCACCACTAATCCAAGTTCACCCCCGAGAAGATTTGTGAACATGGTGACGCTATACAAGTGTACCGATATAGAAAGTTTGTTTAAACTAACTTCCTCACTTGAACGTCTCCACACCTTCCCTAGCCAAAAAAAGGGCCTTACGAAAATGTGCTATGAAGAAATTTCAACAATGGACCGTCAATAATGCCCGACCCAAGTAGAAAAGTTACGACCCTCAGTCACGATCATTTAGAGAGATTATCACAGCCACTCTAATACCGGACACTTTATGTCCTAAGATCTTCACCTCATGCTGCACAAAATTCACATTTGTCAAATTTTGGCCAAACATTAGCACTCACTCAATGCTTACATTACCTAACACAATGGGTCCCACTACCCTCATGCATTTCAGAGTTGATCACGAAATCAAATATAAAGGTATTTACACCCTTATTCAACATCTCTAAAATTAGGCCTGACTAACACAATCTACCAAAAATGTTGAGGCCTTCACAAGCTCAGTCAACATTACTGAAAATCTCTACAGATTCTTCTTTCATACAGAACCTAATCACAAAATGTCCTGCTCCCGACTCAAGTTGACTGCATTACCCTACGTCAAAATGAGAAACTATCACGCTCCTCTGAGCCAAACAATTAAGGTTTCTATCTTAGGTAAAGCATATATGCTCACCCCAAACCTATACCTTACTCACATCTCGGTAGTCTATGCAAAGTCTCATAGACTCACCTTCATCTAATTCAAAAGAACAAGTGCACCCCAAGGTGACGAACTATGACGAATGAAACCCTGAGCCAATAATTGGTCTATCTGGTTCTTTAACTCTTTCATCTCAGTTGAAGCCATCTGATAAGGTGTCTTAGCAATCAATTTTGTGCACGGAATCAGCTCCAACTGAATTCTCTCTCTGTGAGGTGGTAACCCTAGGACCTCGCCATATACATCACGATATTAGCGCACCACAAAATCAATTCAAGCTCTCTGCCTTCAACCGGATGTTCCAACATATCTACAAAGCATAGGTGTGTCCTATCGAGACTACATCCTTGCGACAATGACAGTACGTATATCGTTTCCTCTGGAATGGAAAATGTTACCATTTTTGCATAACAGTCCAATCTTGCATGGTATGCAGCAAGCCAATCCATGCCTAATATCCATCTCAACATTCAGATTTAGAAAAACGATCTAAGAAGAAGTCCAGTCCTCCACAACTAACTATTAAATCCTATAAATACTATTCACTAGTATCCTTTCACCTATGGGAAACACTACTAACAAAAAGGTCTTCACACCTCATTGTTTAGTTTTTAGTCTATAGCCCCAGTCTGTCCATGGGCTACTACTCTCAAACCATTTCCGATAAGGCGGGTAGTCATCACTACCCATTCCTGCACATCCACAACTAGTGCATCTATTTCATACTTATATAGATCCTATTCTCATATGGATAATCAACATCTACTGCACATCCTAATGTGTATAACAAGTCCCTCTATTAAGGCACTCATTGCTTCCTCAGCTCTTGCACTATATGGGTGAAACGCATGATTCCACCAAACTTCCAAACGTAAGGAAAGCCTAATCACTTGAGATGTCTACACAACCAAACTACGTACGTGTTTCCGCTTACTCTGCTGATGGCGGTACCTTAACATGATACGATTCTACCTGTTTCTTTGTACCTACGTATCTAGATAGAGTTCATAACCAACTTACAGACCCAAATAACAAGCAAACACGCAATGCGATTAATTCAAGTGCACCCTTAGCTTTTGTGCCTAACGTGTCACAAACAACATCCGAACTCGTTTTACTCCATCTTGGACTTTTAATCTGAGGCTCTGATACCAACTGTAACACCCCGCCCTCACCTTTCGGGTCTGCAGCCCTTACTAAAAAAGAACTAGGCATTTCCGACGGAACCATTAACAACCTATAACTCTAGGGTGTCCGCGTTACACCAAGCTAACAAGATGATGCACTCACATTTAAGACACAAGTAAAATAAAGCTGAATATAAACTTTAAGAACTTCACTGATAAACTGATTCAAACAGATGGTTGATTAAATAAACCCAAAGAATAATGGACTAAACAATGTCCAAACCAAATATAACATATCAAAAGGATGTCCTACGCCTTTACGGAACTCTTGGAAGTCTCCGAAGACTTATTCTTGCCTAACGTACTCCTCTGCCACTACCGAGGATTCACCTGTTGTCCTGGACCTGTAAAATAATGGTGCTAGGTCAAAACCTAGCCAGCAAGTATACTAGTTCCCTTGGCTTAGATTTAGGATAACCATGAGTTTCACAAGAGCAAGTGGTTCAACATTATAGCATAAGATATGTCAGGATAAGAGATTAAACAAAAGTAAAGAGATGTATAAGATAACGGTTGTTGTGTTTTATGAACTTTAGTTGAGATTAAGTTATCACAATGAGTAGTGTTCCCTAGTTACTACCCTTGTTTCACCTGTCCATGTAATTCACTCAAGACACTGGCCGTGCGCCACATGAATCCACTGAACCGCCTCGAAATCCATCCCACGAACACTAGTAACAAAACAGAAATAAATAACGAATAACGAATTAATTAGGAAAAACAATCCCTGGCGACACGGCGCCAAAATTGATACGCTAAAAAGTGTATCACTTAAAATCCCTGTACTAAGTAAGATCGTTATTGAGTATAGTAGTAAGCAAGGGTCATTCCCGCAGAAGATTATTCCTAATTTATAAGTTATTGACACAAAACAAATCGAAACTAAGTAGAGATTAAAATAAAATTCAAAACCTACTTAAACTGAATAGAAATAACAAGACTATGTAGACACACTAAAGACACACTAAACATGTTGCATGTAAAATTGGGGGGCGATTGTCTTCGATTTTATATGTAAACAAATTAAAAGAAAGCAACTAGCTAAATTAGAATCTAATCTTAGAAAAATAGAATTTAAAAAGGTTAAGTAAATATGATGAGAAATATGGTTAAGAGATCATTCGCCACCTCTAAACATGATTTATAGTTAATGATCAGAATTATCTTTCACTTTCTTTTGAAATTAATAACCCTAAGACAATCACAAGTTCGATTATCTCGATTCGTCTCTACTTTGTTGTTGAGTAAAACAAGCTCTTCACTCAATCTCTTTCCATTAAACAACCTAGAACAAGTTCTCTAAGTTTAATTTAATGAAAGCAATAATCCACAAAAGACATAGGTTAAATCAAGCAATAAACACACAAGCTCGGTTTATTTAACTTGAGTCATATTCCACTTGCAATCAAACGAAAATATCCCATAATCATTGACGACAATNTATCACATTCATCTAGTTGCACACCTAAATAAACGAGACAGCAATTCATGACAAATATAGCAGTGAAATATTAACAACTTCAAAAGAGAGATGAAAGGAAAAATCTGAAATTAATCAATTAATAACCATGTCTAGGGTTTAGAATTTCACCCTTAACCAAAGAGAGAAATCAGCTACACATGCTTGAGAGATTCAAAAACAGATTCATTAAGAAAACTAATTAAAAGGAAAAGGAAGAAAGGGTTTTTGAGATTGCAAACTATGGTGCTGATTGGAATTGCGTTCGCCCCTATTTTAGGCATGAAAAACAGTAGCAACTTCTCTGTTTTGTGCTGGTTTGGTGTGAAGAAAAGAGGAAGAAGCAGCAACAACAATGCACGGGAAGAAGGCAGCAGCATGTAGCAGTTGCTTTGCTAACAAGAAGAAGAACAGATCCAACTGTTTTCTACTGGTTTGTGTTGTTTTGGTGATGAAGATAGAGTAGGGCAGCAGTAAATCCAACTCCTCTTCTCTCTTGTGCGTTGAAGGAGCAGCAGCTTTCTTTGTTTGAAGAAGAAAAATGGTAGCACAACAGCAGCTGTTCTTTGTTTGAAGAAGAAAAACGGCAGCACAGCAGCAGATGTTCTTTCCTGGCAGCTCTTTGCACGTGAATGAGAAGCAGCAGCAGGAGATTTGGGTGAAGAAGAAGCAGCTCTCTCTCTCTCTTACAGCAGGATGAAGAAGAAGAAGAAGCAGCAGCAGCTGCTGCTGCCGTCCAAAAGAACAGAGGAAGAAACGGCAACAGCACCCTAACCTAAAAAAAACTCTTCTAACCCTCATCTTCTTTTCTTTTTCGATCCAAAAAAAAACCCAGCAACCTACTAAATATATAGATATATATTACCTATATCTAAATCACCAACAAAACTCTTTTTTTCTAAAAAAACTCTGCGACTTAGTACAGCTACTTGTTTCTTCTTTTATAATTTTTTTTTTTGAAAGAAAATAAAACAAATACCTATAATAACCTATTCAGCCTACTTCCCTCAAACAAGCAGTTGTTTATTAGAAACCTAATAACTAGTGGGTCCCACTTCAAGAGAATTACTAAACAAAAAAATAAAATCTGTTTTCTTCTTAAAAAAAACGTAGAAGGCTGTGGAAATAAGCTTAAAGTGTTTGATGA
>MVGT01002613.1:43139-72544 GCA_002174775.1 Macleaya cordata | reverse complement strand
GGTGGTGAGTTGAGCTTCTTGGAGTCTTTGCTTCGCAACGAACCGAATGACTCACTAACTCTAACTCAAGTTACATTGACCATCTTGAGTTTACCTTTGACACGAAATTCGACAAATATGACATGAGTGAACTCATGGACCTAACAGTATGCACCGGGTCTTATTCAGACTGAGCCGAGTAAGATACAAAAGTTTCTAAGGGGATTGAATCGACAGATCTTTAGGCACATTATCGGACAGCCCAGTTTCAATACTTTTGCTAAAGTTGTGGAGTGTGCACGACTCCATGATCAGGAAATCCAAGAGGCACGCCGAAAGAGGAGTGAGAAAGCTGAGACCAAGTCAACTGATAAACGTGACCAAAAGAATGGTCAAGGACAGCAAGGAAAGAATCGTGACAACTGAGGTAATTGGAAGAGACAAAAAACTGAAGAGAAGAACACCGGTGCGGTAGTTCCTGCACAGCCCGAAGCACTGAGAACTGAAGGGGGCAATAAACGACCAATTAGAGGTCCTTGTTATGCTTGTGGAGAGGTAGGCCACAAAGCAGCGGATTGTCCGCAACGCAATAGGGCACAAGGGGCTAGGCAAAATCAACAGCCGAGGCAGAACGGACAGGGTCAAGCTCAACTATAACTAGTGCCTAATCAAGAGAGACAACAGCAGGGACAACAACAAGGACAGCCTCAGGATAGAGCCTATGCTGTAGTACCTAGTGATGCGAGAGCGCCAGAGGGAATGGTGGAAGGTACGTTCCTAATTCACACTCGGCCTGGCCGAATTCTTTTTGATTCTAGAGCTTCTCATTTCTTCATATATCACGTATATTTTTGGACAACTTAACACTTAGGCCAGAAAAGTGTGATTACCCTTGCTCTGTTATGTCACCTATATGGAGGACAGTACCAGTAGAGCTAGTTTGCAAAGGTTGTGTTATTAGTTTGGGAAAACTAGACTTTGCCTCAGACCTTTTTGTGTTAGGTCTAGAGGGCTTTGATGTGATACTAGGCATAGATTGGCTTGCTGCATACCATGCGAAGTTGGACTGGTACGCAAAAACAGTAACATTTTCCATACCAGAGGAAAGGACATACGTGTTGTCATTAGTGGTAGGATGTGGTCTTGATAGGACACACCTGTGCTTTGTGGATATGTTGAAGCAACCGGTTGAAGGTAGAGGGCTTGAATCGATTCTTGTGGTGCACGAATACTGTGATGTATTTGGCGAGGTCCCAGGCTCACCAACTCACAGAGAGATAGACTTCTGTTTGGAGATAGTTCTGGGCACAAAATCGATTGCTAAGACACCTTATCGGATGACTCCAATAGAGATGAAAGAATTGAAGAACCAAATATACTAGCTTTTGGCTCAGGGTTTTATATGTTGTAGTTCGTCACCTTGGGGTGCACCAATTCTTTTTGTTAAAAAGAAAGATGGGTCCATGAGTCTATGTATAGACTACCGGGAACTAAACAAGGTTACGGTAAGGAATAAGTATCCTTTTTCTAGGATAAATGATCTGTTTGATCAGCTTAAAGGAACACAATGGTTCTCTAAGATAGACTTAAGGTCAGGTTATCATCAGCTGAGAGTCTGAGAGCGGGACATTCCCAAAACAGCATTTCTGACAAGATATGGGTCTTACGAGTTCTTAGTAATGCCGTTTGGACTTACCAATGCACTAGCAGTGTTTATAGATCTAATGAATCGGATTTTCAATGACTTCTTAGATCAGTTTATGATTGTCTTCATTGATGACATTCTGATTTACTCCAAGACACGAGAAGACCATGAGATTTATTTGTGTAGAGTGCTTCAGACTCTACGAGAGCATCAATTGTATGCTAAATTCGAGAAATGCGAATTTTGGCAACAAGAGGTGAAGTTCTTAGGACACGTGTCAGGAGCGAGAGTGACAGTGGATCCCTTTAAGGTTCAGGCTGTACTGGAGTGGCGACAACCCACTACAGTGACAAAGGTTCAAAGTTTCCTAAGTTTGGCTAGGTATTATAGGCGGTTTATCGAAGGATTTTCGCGAATAGCAGGTCCTTTAACTAATCTCACAAAGAAGGACGTTACATTCAAGTGGGATGACAAGTGTGAGCAAGCGTTTCAAGAGCTGAAGGCAAAGTTGACAACGACTCCTGTTTTAATTATACCGGAGAGTTGAGCTGGACTTGTGGTATTTACCGACGCATCGTATCAGGGACTAGGATGTGTTATAATGCAGAACAACCGAGTGGTTGCTTATGCTTCGAGTCAGTTGAGGATTCATGAGTACAACTATCCGACTCATGACCTTGAGCTAGCAGCTGTAGTGTTTGCACTCAAGATTTGGAGACACTACTTCATAGGTGAAAAGTTTCAGCTCTTCTTGGATCACAAGAGTCTCAAATATCTATTCTCGCAGAAGGAGCTGAATATGAGGCAGCGTAGATAGTTAGAACTACTGAAAGATTACGACTTTCAGTTGTAGTACCACCCGGGAAAGGCCAACGTGGTGGCAGATACTCTAAGTAGGCAGCCTAGAGGAATAGTAGCGACTATGATGGTCCAGCAGTAGCGACTACTAGAGACAGCTTCAGAATATAACTTCGATTTGGCAACCCTGGAGCAGAAACAACTATTGTTGGGTAGTGTAGTCATTCGACCTACTCTAATAACCCAAATCATCAGTGAGCAAGGAAACGATCAGTGGTGCTGTGACAAAATTACAGGTATCCAACAAGGAGAAGTCACAGACATGACTATAGGGGATGATGGTGGCTTGAGGTTCAAGGGATGCTTATGTGTTCCAGATAAATCTGAACTGAGGAAGAACGTCTTGAACGAGGAACATTGTAGTAAGTATACCATTCATCTGGGAGAGAACAAGACGTATTGGGATCCTAAGCGACATTTCTGGTGGTCAGGAATGAAGCAGAGCATAGCAGAGTTCGTTCGAATATACTTTATATGTCAGCAAGTAAAGGCAGAGCATCAGAAACCAGCAGGCACCTTGCAGTCCTTAGATATACCCGAGTGGAAGTGGGAGAACATATCTATGGACTTTATCGATGGATTACCTAAGACTAGGAAGGGAAACGACTCCATTTGGGTGATCGTGCATAGACTGACTAAGTGCGCACACTTCGTACCAGTCAAGAAGACATACACCGCAGAGCAGTTGGCTATGCTGTATATAAAGGAGATAGTTCGATATCACGGAGTTCCAGCTTCGTGGATAGGGATACTTCATTCACCTCGAAGTATTGGAGAGCGTTCCAAGAAGCTACGGGGATGCAACTTGACTTTAGCACGGCTTTTCATCCTCAAACAGATGGGCAGACAAAGAGAGTTAACCAAGTGTTGGAAGATATGCTCCGTTGTGTAGTCCTAGACTTCAAGGGTGATTGGGAAGATTCATTACCGCTTGTTGAGTTTTCCTACAACAACAGCTACCAAACTAGCATAGGGATAGCAACGTTTGAAGCATTGTATGGCAGACCTTGTAGATCTCCATTATGTTGGGGAGAAGTTGGAGAGTTGAAACTCCCAAGATCGGAAACAGTACAACATACTAGAGAGAAAATAGCTCTAATCAGAGAGCATATGCGAGCAGCTCAGAGTCGATAGAAAAGCTACGCCGATCAGAGGCGTAGGGAACTTGAGTTCGAGGTAGGTGATCAAGTGTTACTGAAGGTATCACCGATGAAGGGTGTTCTTCAGTTTGGTAAGAAAGGAAAGTTAACACCGCATTTCGTTAGACCTTTTCCTATCCTAGAGAGAGTAGGGAAAGTAGCATCTAGTTAAATTTGCCAGACCAGTTAGCAGGAGTTCATGACGTCTTCCATATGTCTATGCTTTGGAAACATTTCAGGGATGAGGATCGCCCAGCAGTGGTCGATTTCCACGAGCTAGAGTTGCAACCAGGAGCAACCTATATAAAGAAGCCTTATAGAATTCTTGACTACAAAGAGCAGAAGCTTAGATTAAGATCGATACCTTGGGTGAAGGTTCAGTGGCATCACCACGATGAGCACGAGGCCACGTGGGAAAGAGAAGGAGATGCGCGCGAGTTACCCAGACCTTTTTGAAGAGGTATGTGCGATTTCGAGGATGAAATCCTGTTTTAGGGGGTAGACTGTAATACCCCTTTAATTTAATTTACTAATGTTAGGGGGCACCCACTATTGCTAAGGGCACCCTGACAGAGTTTTAGTAAGTTTGGGTTTATAAATTAGTTATAAATATAAACTAAAACCCAAAATCTCTTCCACTATATGCTAGTCGACCAAGAGAAAGGAAGAGGAAGAGATAGAATCGGCTGGAGGAGAAGAAGAGAGAATCCAAGAAGAAGAACCTAAGGTTCTGGGCAGGCTGATCACAGAGGATCGAGAGCGAGAAGGAGATGCCCAGATGCCATTGTAGCAGAGTTTTCTTTTTCTTCCTTGGGATTCAACTTCGTTGGTGATTCGAGGCAAGTAGTAACTTGCTCTTTTGGTGTAGATTTAGGTTTTCTATGATGTTGGTATGCTTTCTTAATGATTGAATGCATGAAAACCAAGATTATATGTTGTTTATATGTTAACTACATGAATAAATGCAAGTAATCCATGATCATAAGATGTGTGCATGATTCTAATTGTTAGAATGTATGAAGACTATGATATTAGAAGCATGGTTATAAAAACCTAACTTTTGTATAGCATGAACCTATGTTTACTTATGATAACAAGTGAAATCGCAGGCCTAAAATCGCGCAGGACACGAATGTGAGGAGTATCTATATTCCCAAAAGGAATATCGATACTACCCACATTTGTAGTCAGCAGATGTGAGGAGTATCGATACTCCCCAAAAGGAGTATCGATACTGCCCACATCTGTAGTCAGCGGATGAAAGGAGTATCGATACTCTAAAAAAGGAGTATCAATACTACCCAGTAGAGGTGAAGAGTATCGATACTCCCAAAAGGAGTATCGATACTACCCACATCCGTAGCCAACAGACGTATGGAGTATCGATACTTCTAAAAGTAAGCATCGATACTGCTAGCCTTGTCAGTAAAACTCATCTTTTATCGTTAATAGTCTTGCTTATGTTCATGCATATGATCTACATGAAGTAGGATATTTATGTTTATGTTTAAACATGTATTAATAATAGTGAATGCATCTTTAAACACTGGGATAAGTACACTTTGGATGGTGATCATAAGAGAACATGGTTAATATGTAATTATCCTCCATAAGCTTGATGTGTGCTTAAATAACTTATTTGGCTTGGGTGCAAACATAGTTTAGTTCCTATATAGGCCTGGTCCTCTCCAAGCGAGGTCTACGGAATCGCCAAGTGAGGTCTATGAAATCACTTGACACGTAAGTAATGCCGATAGGGTTACCAGTGTTCAGGGGACGGATTTCGAGGCGGTTCACCAGATTCACGTGGCGCACGACCAGTGTCTCGAGTGAATTACAGGGACAGGTAAAACAAGGGTAGTAACTAAGGAGCACTACTTGTTGCGATAACTTAATCTCAACTAAAGATCATAAAACACAACAGTCGTTATCTTGTGCAGTTCTTTACTATGTTTTATCATTTATTGACATATCATATACAATATTGTTATTGCACTCTTGTGAAACTCATGGTTATCCTAAATCTAAGCCAAGGGAACTAGTGAACTTGCTGTCTAGGTTTTGACCTAGCACTACCATTAATCTTTTCCGGTCCAGGTCAACAGGCGAATAATTAGTAGCAGTGATGTTCGTAGTTCGAGAATAAGTCTTCAGAGTTCTCTCTATTTCCATGAAGACATTACTTAATTCTTTTAATTATGTTTAGCTTGTTTTCGACACATATTTAGTCCATTATTCTTTAAGAGTATTCGTTCATTCGTTTATTCAATTCACAGGTTATCATTGAGTTAATAAAGTTTATATTCAGCTTTATTTTACTTGTGTCTTGAATGTGAGTGCAGCATCTTGTTAGCTTGGTGTAACGCGTACACCCTAGAGCTACAGGTTGTTAATAGTTCCGCCGGAATGTCTAGTTCTCATTGAGTAAGGGCTGCAGTCCTGAAAGGTGAGGGCGAGGTGTTACAAGCTAGAAGAGAGGAGAAGAGGAAAAAAATTTGAAAACTCACCTGCATCACAGATAAAAAATAATAACAATATAATAATAAGAGAATCCTAGATCGATCGCTTTTCAAAACCCAACATTAAACCCCCAACTAAATCTGATCCCCAATAAAAAAATATAAGAAAAGTAAATAAACTAATCTGAAACCGATTGAATCACATGGTAAAAAAAAATTACCTCCATCACAGATCTGCTGTTTTAGTAGGAGTTAGTCTCAATCAATCACATATAATTTCATTTTTGGTGAGCGACGGTCAAATATTGGTCAAGTGCATGTTAGAACTTAGAAATACAAAAAATGGGGTCATTTTTTCTACCTAAAGACATTTCATATTTCAACATTCAACTCTAATATAATTTTGTGGCTGAAAACAAATTATCTATAAACTAACAAAGAAAAAAGATCATTTGTGGGATCTTTGTCTCTCTTAATTCATCCAATTATCATTGTTTTTGTCTTTGTCTTTATTAAACCTTCTAGCTAATCAGGGTCTTAAATAGATAAAAAAAACAACGAAGTATAGTGGAGCTTAGGCAACCAAAAGGTTTAATCCAAGATTAGGTAATTAGGTAATTGGGTCATGTAGCATCAAAACGTGGTCCACCTGTGGAACACAATGGGCCAGATTTTAAGATGTAGAGGGTAAACAGAGTTGTGGATTAATTGATGGATCTTTAAGTTTATTTTCCTTATAAAAAGTCCTCAGAGAAAGAGAGTAGAGAGAGAGAGAGAAAGAAAGAAGAGAGAGAGAGAGAGTAAATGCATTTCATAACCTCTTTACAACACACTTTACCTGCTTACTACTTACTACCGACTTCTAATATTCTGTACTGAGCAATCTTTAAATTGATCCATAATAAGTTATTTAGAGAGAGAGGGGGGAGTAGAGAGAAATCAAGAGAGAGAGGGCAGGGAGCGAGAGGGGAGCGATAGAGAGAAATCGAGAGAGAAAGCTGCTCAATTAATTTATAAAACAGGACAAAGTTATAAACAACAAAATCCCCATGTTTGTTTACTGAAATCGAACAAAGAACTGTGAAGTAGACCCTAATAATATGAGCTGATTATTTGTTACTAGAAGAGAGAGAGAAAAAAAACCTAACCTTTAGATATGAGTCGGGCGGTGGCGGGTTGAGCCTTTTCCCCAAAGCAGACAGTCGTGACGGAGAGTAATACAACCTTCTCTGCAAAGCACATACCCTGTTACAGAGATAGATAGACAGAGTGAACAGATGAAGAGAATAGATGATGATTAGTCAGAAAAGGAAAGAGATTTCTTGATCGATGGCGATGGTGCGAGAGAGAGAGTTACCTCACTGAGACTCCGAGAGGAAGATAGGAGCTCCGGTTCATTCAGCACTAGCGATGCAAGGAGGAGCCGACACAGAGAGGGCAGGGAGAGAGAGGGGAGCGAGAGAGAGAAATCGAGAGAGAGGGCAGGGAGAGAGAGGGTTAGTAGAGAGAGTAGAAATGAGATGTGGAGAGGAGAAAAGACTGAGGGAGAGGGATATATGTATAAGTTGTGCAAATAATTTATGTCGAAGGACAAAATTGGCCCCCGTCCTGAATTGTATTATAGATAAACTATATTTTCAAAAGAATCGAGATTTAATCATTATCGAGCTTTGGGGATGGGTATACTTCCAAAACCAAATGGATATTGGGGTTCTTATAATATATATTTTACTTCCTTCTATCTGTTTGGAGAAGTAGTTATTTTGAGATGATGTGAGGAACTTCTTGACAGGAATGACCTCAGGCTCCTGCACGACAGTCTTGCCTTTCTCTACCGCGGATGCTTTATGCTGCTCCTCTCACCAGCTTCGGCCCACGGGTAAATGTGTGCTTCAACAGAGTAGGGTTCCAGGCTAGCTATGGAACAGGCTTGTGAACTAGGGACCCCTTTGCAAGGTATGGAGGTTCTCAATTGTTTGGTATGTGTTGGTGATTCCCTAGGTTATATATGTTATGCTGGGCTTTCCCTCGGCTATAATTCTTACCGGCTTTCCCTAGATTATATTATTACTGCTGGCTTTCCCCGGATTATGATATTACTACTGGCTTTCCCCGGATTATGTAATTACTAGATGGGAGATCACAATATATGCATGGTTGTTAGTTTTTATAGGAAAAAATATTTTCTATTGCTAAAACTTATATTATTATATCATGTATTTATGATGCATTTATTTTTCCTTGCTTTGTATATATATTTTGAGCTATATAATGTAAAACAAACACACTTATGTATATTGTATCACTTAACAAATCTTACCTATGTATTATTTTATTAAAAGCGAGAGATCATTTTAGAATTATGGTTTGATTCAGCCTAGTGGATGACTAGGTATTTTATATTGATGAATAGTATTGATTGGACATAATGAAATGATATGACAATTGTGGACGAATGGAATGATTTAGAAAATATTTATTATGGATAAATCATCTCTTCTACATGTTTATGGCCTCCTCAAATGACTCAACATCCAATCATTCATTGTCTCCTCGATTTCCTGAGCAAAAAGCCCAGTGAGATCTTATAATACTAACAGGTAGTTACTAATATGAATTTAAGACAATGCAGGTTTTAAAGAAAATCGAGAAATCATATTACAGAAATTTAAAAGCATTTGGTACCTTTACTACAACATAAACCGATAACCATTCACTTACTCATATAAGTATAGATAAACTAACAACATCTCACCATCATAATATTGTGTAGTGTAATCATCTTAGAGTGAAGAGGCCACGACTAGATGTTTCAGCTCCTAGTCAGTGAGCAAAATCGTGTTCCAACTTAACTGATGTCGAACCCCATCGTTAGTTCCTGATTTTCGACCGAGCGCTGATTTATCAGTTTTTGTGAGAAGCGCGCTGGCTCATGATTTGGGTTCAGGTGGACCCTTGACCATAATTTGCCGATGTAGCCGTTGTCGCAGTGGTCAGCCGTTTGACTCGTGCAGACATCTTAATGATCATTAAAATAATCCAGGAGTTGATACGCTCCTCAAGTCTTCACCTAATCTGGGCAGCATGTAACCGCAACATTTCTAGAATCATACACGTACCTATCCAAACAGGATTTTCCAGAGAGAAATAGAATAACCTAGATTTCAATAGTTTTCTTATATTATGAGAGTCCTATTCTTGTCATGCGATAGGAAAATATACTGAAAATACGGAACAAATCATTGTTTTTAGGAAAATTTCAATGATTTGCTCGTGTAGGTATTACAAGTCCATTTTTGGATCAGGCTCATAAACCTTATTTAGGTTTGTTTAGTACTGTTTCATCACCTGGTGTAGTAAACCTAACGCCTTGAGATGTGATTCAATCTCCTAGAAATTTGAGTTTCAAATTGGGGCGTTAAAGACATGGTATCAGAGCACCACTATTAGATCTTATATAGGAGCGCCAGTATTAGATCTTGGATGGGAGCGCCAATATTAGATCCAAGTCGGGAGCAATGCTACTAATAGATTCGAGTTGGGAGGTAAATAAAAGGCATCAAAGATAAAACTCATCAAGATCAAAAGACATCAAGATTAAAAGACTTAGTATTACTTTATTGATTTTTCTATGTGTATTTATTTATATATATTGGTGATTGGGTTTTCATTGATATGTATTGATTGTTCTAGTTTAGATTGTAGATTAGAGCTCTTGATTTTAGTTAACTCTTGTAGTTTAGATATTTGGATTTGTTTGTCCATATTACGAGGACATAAGAAGGATTTGCAAATTTATTGCATAATAGATATGGGGATGATACTGATTTAGATGATTATTGATAGATTGATTAATAATCCCTATCTATATTGATCCTACTATTGTAGAGATTAAGTAGAACTTATATATGAAAGATTATGATATTGAAGAATTATATATTTAGAGATGTATTATTCATTGGTGACAACCAATAGAATATACTTATTATTGAAGATTGATACTGTATTTGATGAATTATATGGTGCCTAATATTTTGAAGATATGATACTTATGATCTAGGCACCATTAATTGAGGAAAATAGGAGAGTAATATTTCAAGTATATTATGGACTTAATGGATGGAATTTTTAAGAAATATCTTATGTTACTCTTTTATGGTGAAATTCTGAGAGCAGGTAGTCTTGTATTATTGTATTTTAAGTTATCTAGCTAAGACCTAGATTGTAGTTGATTTAGCTTAGAGAAGTTGGAGTCATTGAGGATATTTATTTTAGGCTAAATTGATGGAATTGTTATATATTGGTGATTGTTATAGAAGTATAAGACATAAGTTGGCTATTATGCTCCTTAGAGTTTGTAGAGTGGTTGAAATGGCATGGAATATTTAAGGCTATATGAATACATCCTCTATGTAAAATTTAGAAAAGGTGGCCATGGTTTTTCCATTGAGGACATATAATCATTACTAGTTTGAGGAGAAATTTGATTTGTACCATGGTCTTAAGATATTAAGTACCTACCTTTTGAAAGATTTAAATTTGAAAAGCATAAATGAATGAAATTTTGAGGTTATGAAGATTGTGACTTATTTTGTACTCTATCTGAAAAGAGTCAACGTTGTGGTTAGTATATTGAATAGAAAGAAAGATGATGTGTTGACTAATTTGATGATTAGATAATAGAATGTGTTGGAAGAGCTATATGTTCGGAATTATTACGTCATCACTTGTACAGAGTAAGGCGTATAGGGACTATCTAAATGAAAAGCTCTGTATCACTTGAGGATATATGGATTTTCTAGAATTTTAGTTTCTGAGTTAAAATGTTGTGATGATATTTACAAGGAGAGAAACTTGAATTGTAATATGATCATGAGGCTGATTATATTGCCTTATTAGCAGAAAGTAGAGATTGAAGGAAAAGGTTTGAGGAACAAATCGAATATCATGGTAAAACTACTTTGCAGATTTAGTGATGTAAACAGAGCTAAGCAAAGAAAGTAATGAGTATCTGGAATAAATACTCAAGGCTACTTGATGATTGACGTATGCCAAATTTTGAGGACGAAATTTCTTAAATAATGAGAAACTAATTAATTATTAAAATTGAGTCTAGTCCAATGCTTTGACCGTGAAACTAATTAATTATTAAAATAATTAAGCTTAGTGTTAAAATAATTAAGTCTAGGATTAAATAATGAGATTTTTATCGGAGGGTAATTTGAAGAATCTATCTATACGAATGGATAGATCTCGAAAAGTTATCGAATTTAGACTACTCACACGCGAAAATAGAACACCAAATGAAGCCGAACGGAGACCCGGAACGCGAGTTGACTACGATCAAAAGTTTGACGCGATTTTGATCAGTCTTTGTGAGTCCATGGGTTTTAAAAATAGCAGATAGGACCAACGACCCATACTGCTACCAAACCCGCATATCTATGTCGGTTTAGGTTGTAGATAACCCATAAACCATCTTTATTATGGTGTATGCACAAATTATCCATGTGTTTATACAACAAAACATTTCTCTTATATTTATCTCCTAATTAAATGAATTGAAACCTTATTTCACTTCCATCTCTTATTACTTACGGTTTGAAAACCAGAGAAGAGAAACAGATAGAATTAGAGATGGAGAGAAGTCAGTAGAGAGTAAGAGTTAAAGAGAGACTGTGGAGAGAAGAAGAAGGAAAGAAAAGAAAGAGAGATGACGGTAGAGAGGGAGAGAGAGGAGAAGAAGATGATGAAGAAGATGATGATGCCGATGGGGAGATCGATCAAACTTAAATCAAACCCAAATTTCATGGATGGAGGTAAAATTGAAACCCTAGCTCTTCATTTTGTTTTAAATTAGGTGTTTTTATGTTGTTTCTCTTTAGTTTTCAAACTTCAGGTTAATTTTGGGATGGGTATATTTCCAAAACCAAATGGATTTTGGGGTTCTTGTAATATATATATATATTTTACTTCCTTCCATTTGTTGGGAGAATTAGTTGTTCTAAGATGATATATGGGATGAAGGTTCCCAGTTGTTTGATATGTGTTGGTGATTCCCTAGGTTATATATGTTATGCTGGGCTTTCCCCTGGCTATGATTATTACCGGCTTTCCCCGGATTATATTATTACTACCGGCTTTCCCCGGATTATGTAATTATTAGATGGAAGATCACAACATATGCATGGTTGTTAGTTTTTATAGGAAAAAAGTATTTTCTACTACTAAAACTTATATTATTATATTATGTATCTTTAGGTGATCCAAAAATAGACTTGTAATACTTACACGAGCAAATCATTGAAGTTTTCCTAAAAATAATAATTTGTTATGTATTTTCATTATGTTTTCCTGTCTCATAACAGGAATGGGACTCTCATGATATATGAAAACTATTGAAATCTAGTTTATTATATTTTTCTTTCTGGAAAACCCTGTTTGGATAGGTACATATATGATTCTAAAAATGTTGAGGTTATATGCTGCCTAGATTAAGCAAAGACTTGAGGAGCGTACAAACTACTGGATTATTTTATTGATCATTAAGATATCTGCACGAGTCAAACAGCTGACCACCGCGACAACGGCTACATCGGCAAATTAGGGTCAAGAGTCCACCTGAACCCAAATCATGAGCCAGCGTGCTTCTCACAAAAATCGATAAATCAGCGCTCGGTCGGAAATCAAGAACTAACGATGGGGTTCCACATCTGTTAAGTTGGAACACGATTTTGCTCACTGACTAGGAGTTGAAACATCTAGTCATGGCCTCTTCACTCTAAGATGATTACACTGCGTAATATTATGATGGTGAAATGTTATTAGTTTATCTATACTTATATGAGTAAGTGAATGCTTATCGGTTTATGTTGTAGTAAAGCTACCAAATGCTTTTAAATTTCTGTAATATGATTTCTCAGTTTTCTTTAAAATCTACATTATCTTAAATTCATATTAGTGTCTACCTGTTAGTATTATAAGTTCTCACTGGGCTTTTTGCTTAGGAAATCGAGGAGACAATGAATGATTCGATGTTGAGTCATTTGAGGAGGCAAGTATAGGGAGAGTATCTACCTCAGGTTTATTATACTTGAGGTGTTGTTATTATTCAGTTATGATGCAGTTATTTTTCCTTGCTTTGTATATATATTTTTGAGCTATATAATGTAAAACAAACACAATTATGTATATTGTATCACTTAACAAATCTTACCTATGTATTATTTTATTGAAAGCGAGAGATCATTTTAGAATTATGGTTTGGATTCAGCCTAGTGGATAACTAGGTATTTTATATTGATGAATAGGGTTTATGGCAGGTTTCAGACCCTGAAAATACAGGAGACACTCTGGCGAATTTTCCGTTTGGCCTAACCATATTTTAAGGTGATTAAAGTTTTCCCGAACTAGATTAGTTTAGCTCTGATTTAGGTTCATAAACCTTGTTTAGGTTTGTTTAGTACTGTTAATCAACTGATGTAGTAAACCTAACGCGTTGAGATGCGATTCAGTCTCCTAGAGATTTGAGTTTGAAATTGGGGCATTACAATTACCATGATCGAGTGGGAGTCACAATTCAGTGTTGGTGATAGCTGACAGATTGACTAAGTCAGCACACTTTTTGTCAGTCAAGATGACAGATAGTGAGAACAAGCTAGCCCGGTTGTATATCAAGGAGATAGTCAAGTGTCATAGCATTCCTGTGTCAATAGTTTTAGATAAAGATTCGTCATTTACGTCTCGTTACTAGAGGGGCTTCTAATCTTCCATGGCATTCTCTTTAGACTTTAGTACATCATTTCATCCTCAAACGGATAGACAAACGGAGCGGGTGAACAAGTGCTCGAAGACATGTTACGATGCTTCATACTTGATCTTGAGGGTAGTTGGAAGGATCACTTGCTTTTAATGGAGTTTGCGTATAACAACAGTTAATATACTAGTATCGGAATGGCACCATTCGAAGCACTCTACAGAAGGCCTTATCGATCGCCATCATGTTGGAAGAGGTTGGGGAGGCCAAACTCTCAGGACTAGATATGGTTCGTGACTCATCCGATAAAATTACACTGATCAGAGAAAGATTACGTGCGATGCAGAGTCGCAAAAAGAGTTATGCGGATAAGCGACGCCGAGATTTAGAGTTCGCAGTCGGAGATCAGGTTCTTTTAAAGGCATCGACTATGAAGGAAGTACTGCATTTTAGGAAGAAAGGAAAGCCTGCACCTACGTTTATAGGACCTTTTCCCATTATTAAGATAGTGGAAAAGGTAGCGTATCGACTTGCATTACTTGACCAATTAGCAGGAATTCACAATGTTTTCCACGTTTCAATGCTTCGGAAGCATATAAGGGATGAAGATCGCCATACAGTGATTGATTATCAGGATCTAGAGTTGCAAAAAGACGTGCCTTACGAAGAGAAACCATATCGTATAATTGATCAAAAAGAGCATGTTCCTCAATTTAAAATTATATCAATGGTAAAGGTTCAGTAGCACCATCATAACGAGAGGAGGATATACAATCCCAATATCTTAATCTTTTCACTAATCCGATACGTTCGATTTCATGAGCGAAATCCTCTTTCTAGGGGGAAGATTATAATACCCCATATTTTATATATGTTAGGATGGGTGTATTAAGT
This sequence comes from Macleaya cordata, assembly GCA_002174775.1. Classification (NCBI taxonomy): domain Eukaryota; kingdom Viridiplantae; phylum Streptophyta; class Magnoliopsida; order Ranunculales; family Papaveraceae; genus Macleaya; species Macleaya cordata. Next base: position 57,814 of record MVGT01002613.1, on the reverse strand, counting down.
TTGGGTGTATTTAGTTTGGGTTTACTTAATATTGGGTGTGTTGTATAATTTAGTTTATAGCTAAACCTAAAAGATATAAGAAACCTATTAGTTTTGGTTATGGGTTTTATTAAAAGGGGTCCCATCTTTTAGTAACTCTTTTGTTGTAAAGTTTTAGAAACCTAAACTATTAAGAAACCTATTGCTAGTGGGTTACTAATAAAAATGGCTATTATTTAAAGAGGGTCGACATCTTTTGAGAAAGAGAACTCTCAACAAGATAGAAATGATAGAGAGAGGGAGAGATAGTTGGTTGTTGGAGAAAACTTAAAGAGATAGAGAAAGACCTACGACTTCTTTTAGGGAGGAAACAACTTACTAGAAGCAATGAGAAGGAAGAAAGGGTGGATTCGACTGCCTTAGCTAGGGTTTTCTTTTTATTTCAGGCAAATTTCTTTATCCCTACAACCCTTGTAGCTTCTCTTAATAGAGTAGTAGTTCTTATAACTATTTAAAGGCATGTTAAAAACGATGTTAAAATCTGATCTAGTATTGTTTTGCATGCTAAAATCATAATTATATATGTATTAATGTTCATACATATAATGTGATCATGTAATATCAGTTTATGTACATATATACATGAAGAACCAATTCTACATCAGTTATCTGCTTAATATACTTGGTGTAATCAAGTTTTACAGCAGTTACATGGTATTTATGCATGTTGTCTTCAAGTTATTTACATCAGTCCTAAGGTTTAAATATGATGTAGTCAATCATACAATAGATATATGGATTATATGTATGTTAAAATCATATATACCCCTGATCTAGGACTTTATATGCTTGTTGTAATCAAGATACCTCAGTTATGAAGTTGAAATATATGCTATTACAATAGTTGTATGGTTTATATATTTGCTATAATTAAGTTTGCACTAGTTTTACGCTTAATATGCATGCTGAAATCGAACTTATGTTTGTTATGGAGTTTAAAATTATGTTGAAATCATATAATGTATCTATGCTGGAGTTATATTTAAAGTAGTGAATCAATGCTGAAAATAGGAATATGCCTATCTTAGGTTGAAACATGTGTTGAACTCAAATCTATAACCATTGAATATTATAGTTATTTATTGGAGATAGTTCTACACATATTCTAGTGTTAACTACATGCTGAAAAACAATTATATGTGTGTTATGGGATCCATGTGTGTGCTGGAGTTAATCTGTAACATCCCGCACCTTCGGTGTACTTATACCACACTTGGTGTAAATATCCAAAGCCCAGAACATTAATTAAGCAAGTTTTGAAATGCATTTTGATCATTCTCTCTTGGGCTTGGTCGATTTAGGCCCAACAAAACTTGGTTTGGGCCTTAGTCAATTAGGTCAAATAGGGCCCACGTCTAAATAGGGTTTTCAAATAAAAACTTAATGTGGTTAGGCCTGTCCGTAGGCCCACGCAAGTCATTGGGCCTGACTAGGGTTCACATGCTTTATGCCTCTTCATTTCTTAAAACATGCCAGCAGTGAGTTTATAAATTTGTCGGATACCACGCTATGTAATAAGTGTTCAAATAGTAGCGCCTTCAGGGGTTTTGTCCCAAAACATGTCTACATACTCACGTTATTTTTGAAATATTTTTATGCCAGAAAAATATACATAAAATAACACATTTATTAAACCCCGTTCAATTAACAGGTTCTACATAATGTCCAGTTAAAAATTTTTGTTTTACTTTCTATGTATTAGAATCACATTCTGTTAATTCCAACTGAAGCTAAACGCAGAGCCACACGACTTTCGTGTTTTAGCCAAAGTCTAATTCCCTAAGGATTCACCCAGAAATTAGGCTCAATCCAACATATGCGCACACACAGATTTCAGTACGCATAGTTCAAATTTTAATAGGAAAACATGAGGTAAACACATCCAAAAATTATGAAACTTTTACTTCAAACTCCTCTGGATCTCAAGTGCCCAGAGATAGAACCGAAATTTTAATCCATCACATAAAACACCAGATATGCTTTAAAATCTAATTGCTGGTCAGCAAATTTAGTATACTGTCAAAAACGAGATTAAACTAAAAACAACCCTAAAACTTCCCATCTTGTCCAAGTAACTTCCTTAACCTTATTCAAGCCAAGTAAACAAAAGTAATGTATCATAAAAGACCTACCTAGTCTTCTTCCTCTTTAAACACGCCGCAACTCACGTTCTGATGTATCCCTTTCACTAATCTATGAAAGATGAACGAACGGGGTGAGCCTATGCTCAGTAGGGATTGATAAATCATCTAACTGTAATACCCTTTTAATTTAAGTTACTAATAAGGGGGGAACCCACTTTTGTTCAGGGCACCCTGACAGAGTTTTAGTAAGTTTGGGTATATAATAGTTCTAAATATAAACTAAAACCCCCAAACCCCTTCCTTTTATTTTGATCGACTAAGAGAGAGGAAGAGAGAGAGAAGGCAATCGACTAGGGCAAGAGAGAGAGAAAGAGAGAGAGAGAGAGAGAGAGAGATAGAGAGAGAGATATTCTGGGAGGAGAACCTAGGATTTGAGAAGGAGAGATTGCAGTGATCGCGTTCGTGAGAGAGAGCGCAGGGATTCTTCTTCTTCCTCACGGTTGGGAGATGGTTGCTTTGAGGCAAATAGTAACTTGCTCTTTTGGTGTAGATTTAGGTTTCTTTGATGTTGGTATTTGCTTCTAACGAATGAATGCATGAAATCTAAACTAGATGTGTTGTATGCGTTTTCTCTATGGTTGAAAGTATGAATCTAGGTTTACATGAGGATTACATGTCTTTTAATAAAATTGTGCATAAAAACTATGATACTAGAAGCGTGGTTATAAAACCCTAACTTTTGCATAGCATGAACCCTTGTTTACATGTAATAACAAGTGAAATCGAAGCCCTAAAATCATGCAGAACATAGATGTGAGGTGTATCGATACTTTTGGGAATATCGATACTACCTACATCTATAGCCAACAGATGTGAGGAGTACCCACATCTGAAGCCAACAGATGTAAGGAGTATCGATACTCCCAAAAGTATCGATACTTTTGGGAGTATCGATACTGCTGACCTTGTCAATAAATCCCATCCTTTGACGTTAATGAAGTTATTTATGTTCATGTTTGTGATCTAAATGATGTATGATATGTATGTTTACTAGGTAAAACCCCGTGCCTCCGGCACGGGGAAATACCGCGTAAGTCGTAACTTAATCATTTTATGTCCCATCACACAAAATATATTCTTCACGTGAATTGGTTGTCTCCAACACACTCTACTTCTTCTAAACATGCACCACGTACATATGAGTTGGCAACTTATATGGCATATAATTTAATTAAACCTGTGTGATCTACATATGGAGAGAGATGAGGCGGAAAGAAAATTTAGGGATTGACAAAATGAAATTGGGAGGTTTTATAGACGGAAAACCTATATTTAAGATCGTCAGTAACTCCCTCAAAATATCGCCTTGTATCTCTTATATCCACTAGTTTTTGCCTCACTCTCATTTTAAACAATAGGTTCACATGTTCATTGAATCACATACATTTCGTCTAGTAAAAACTTAGGTTTGCATATTCATTGAATAACATGTTAGCCCTAACCTACACAAGTATAGTTTGTACAAAAGAATTGACTTCTGGTAAAAGATATCCACATCCTAAAAAAATCTATGTTATGAAACATTTATATACAGCCCCCACAGGTAGGTGTAAAGAATCTTGTGGGTATTAGATGAAATTAGACAGCCCTCTTTGTGATTCCGTTATAAAAGATAGACAAATCCCAATTTATTTACTTGCAAAAAACATGAGCTAGCAAAACTCATTAAATGATAATTGTGTTGAATTGCATTGTATTGATCAGCTAACTTGAGTATTTTGAAAATGATTTTTCTATAAGCTAGCAACTAATGTAGGAGTAAGAAGAAAATGCTAGGGGGTACGAAATGAAGAGCTATATCTCTAGAGATTATGACTCATCACTGCAATAATTTAATGACCACACAGGAGATCTTAATCCAAAAAACATTAATAATAAAGAAAATGATAATGGTCAAAACTCATTAAGCAAACTTAGCTAATTGAATATACACAATCTAATCTTGAAACAAACTAAAAGAAAAGTAAAGATGATGACGACTGGAATAGCTTCAGTTGGATTAAAGCTCTAGGTTCCTCTCTTGAGACATCTCTCTTGCTGAAAAGATAAAATAAAAACATCCTTAATTCATATAAGTTTAAAAAGGGCAATAGAGAGAAGTACTTGACAAAAAAATAAGAGCAAGTCCTTCCATTTTCTACAAAAATAAAGAAAACAATGAGATCAATGACACAAAAAAAATAAGAATCAAATCTTGATCTCAATCATGACCTGCAGAAAAGAAATAGAAGTCTTAGGTTGCAAGAGCACTGACTCTACACATAAAAAAAAACATCAGTCTATAGTGAGATAGAAAATCACATCAATAACTTTCTTGGCCCCATGCTTTATCTCTTGAATACTCTTCTTCTCTGCAAATGTCCTTCACCAAGTGAATTAAAAAAGGAACCTGAACTCTGGTCTCCAAAACTCTATGTCAGGGAAAATATTAAAAAAATGCATCCACCAAGTCCAAATATTGAATTTCACTTCTATAATGAAAGAAACTTAATAAACAACCCAAATGCCGTCAATTTTGCAAACACCCCAATTCCTTCCATCATCTTTGAGACCCTTGGTTGAGAGTTTGGAAGTTGAGTTCTTGAAGTTTGAAACATAACTCTTAGAATAACACATTCAAGTAAATTAGCAAGATAAAACATTAGCAACTCATATACTCTAATGATGTGGAGTCCTACAAATGAGTATCTCTGCCATAATGGTCAATCCTCCACTCTATTGACAAAAATAATACTTTTTCTATCAGTACAATAATTAATTAAACTTCATAAAATCAATCAATCTAACACAACAAAATAGCCAAAAGCACTAAACAGGACAAATAAAAATGACAAAAAGTAGAAATGGAGAGAGGGAGAGTGGAATGAGTACCTACAAAGCAAAAGAAATCATCACGCCTATAAAAAGAATGAATCATATTAAAATACCCTGAAAGGTTGCAGCAAAAATAAAATGGTGAGATAGGGAGAGAATGTGTACCTACAAAAAAAAGAAATGAACAACAAAAATAAAATAAAAAGAAGAAGAAGAAGAAGAAGAAGACATACTAAAAAGAGAATACTTATGTCCTAAATCAAGCATATGATCAAAATAAATACCTAAAAGAATAGAAATGAGCTGTTAACCCCTAAAAATATTTTACTTTTGAAAAGAGGGAGATATATACAAAGTACGATTAAAAAAAATCTCATTAACGAAACCAATAGAAAATAGGGATATAGATAACCAAATTTGACTTACCCCCACCATGACACATGCCCTTCTCTATCCATTTAACCAAACCTACCCACCATACCCTGTCCTACCTAACCTTAACTCCATATCCTAACCAACCCCTGACAATCTCTCAACCAAAACCTATATGTCTTACTTACCCAACATTAGTTACCTAGCAATACCCCTTACCTACAAAAAGGTACATAAACTGGAATAAGACAGGTTGAAAACGAAAATGTTTCTGCTAAAACTAATATATATATTAAAGCACTTGGATCATGTCCAATTTGCAATTGAAATTTGAGATTGGGAAGATTCAATGCCAACCTATAATTTTAAAATATTCGACCACTTGGATCATCAACTCCCCTTATTTTCAAAGAGCAATTGAAATTTGAAAAGATTCGATGCCAACCTATAGTTTTCAAAGAAACAGGTCATGACGTTGAGATTAGGAACGTAATCGAGGTATTTTTCAATAACCCCAATTTGCAATCAGTTTTTTCTCCAACATCAGCACTATCAAGTAATAAGCTGTCCTTCAACCACAAAACTCTAATTCCTCGTGCATTAAAAAATTAGAACTTAAGAATCACGAAGACAGGAAAAGAAGACAACTAAGAATATTGATCATGATCAAATCAACCAAATGAAAGCAAAAAAGAATGTAAAAGCTAGGGAAAAAATCATAAATATCCAAAATCATAAATCTTGCATGTAAGTTCCTTTTTTCTCTATGTTTGTTGGAAATGTAAAAGAATTACCAAATGAGTAACCAATTTCATAATGCTTCACATGTGTGCAGCTGAAACTGAATTCTACAAACTGAATTGAACTCTTTTTGTTTTTTACAACAACTGGATCTGCATATTAAAAAAAACAAATAAGTGAACATGCTCATTTTGTAGTTTAAAACAAATAATGGATGTTAGAAACTCAATTTCTGATGTCAAAAACATTAGAACCATTTAAAGTTATATAACCTCTTCATATAATGGTAAGCACTCTAAATGATGAAAAGAAATATAGGTTATCCAGAAGCACCTATATAGATAGATGGGGAGATGAGCAGTCCATGAACAGACTATGCTTTCTCTTTTTTTCATTGTTATTTACCATGTTGACGCTAGTCTACTGGGATAGAATTTATAATTATTTAGAGCAAGAGAGCAAACAACATCTGTGATCTCAACCCATGTCAAAATAATTAAACATAAAACCTTACCAATATGCAAATAGAGGGAAAAAAAGAAAGATAAAAAGAGACCCATACCAAAAATTATAGATACAATAGAAAAAAAAAAGGAAGATAAAAAGAGACCCATACCAAAAATTATAGATACAATAGAACACAGACACAATAGAACACGAATCTTTAATTCTTAAAATCTAATTACCTAAGATTAAAACTAATAACTAATGTGAGATTAAACCTAAAACCAAGACTAAAACCCTGAATTTTCTTAGGTACAACAAATCTATATACTAATTAAAAAAACAACAAACTTCTAAAAAAAGGACCACAAAAAACCAAGAGTAAAGCCTCAAAAAGATGAATCTATCTTTCATAAGCAAGAGAGTGAACTTACAGTTTCTAGATGGAGGCTTGGTGATGGATTTCGATGTTTAACCTGCAACAAAAATCAAAGGAAGAAAAAATGAATCAAAACAAACCCACAACAAAAAAAAATGGACTAAAATTCTGGACCTTAGAAACCTGAAAAACAGCTCCACAAAATAACCCAGATTTAGATTAAAAAAAATTCAATCGGTAAAAAAAAACCAAGATCAGCAAAAACACTATGAAAACCCAGATTATAAAAAAATCCCCATAAAAACCCTAAATCAAAAAACGAAAACCCCTAAAATCTAAGACCCAAAAAAAAAGCTCTAATCAGTTAAAAAAAACACCTAAAACCTAAGCTTGAAAAAGCTCCAATCGGTTAAAAAAATCAGAAAAACCCTATGAAATCCCAGATGCAAAAAAACCATATGATTAGAAAATACCCATATGAAAATCCAGATCCAGGGAAAAACCACAAAACCCGGATCAGTTAAAAAAAAAGCATAGATCTAGAAAAAACAGAAAAAAGTAAAACCTAGATCAGTAAAAAAAAACCTAGATCAGTAAAAAATAAAAAACCTAGATCAGTAAAAAAGATTAAGAAGAATGAAGAAGAAGATAAAAAAAATTAAAAAGACCCTCAAACATTGATGGAATGGGACCTCAACACAGGTGCTGAGACAAAATCCTTACAAAGAAAACTGCAACAAACCACCCCCTCCCTCCTCCAAAACAGAAGAATTAGAATCCATTTAATTTAAAACAACCAAAAACCTCTTCCAAAGATGAAGCCAAGATCAAATAGCTGGAAATAAAAAATCAAAACATAAGTCAAATAAAAAACTACATCAAACCCTTAGCAGATACATTGAAGAACACAGGTCATTGTTAAAATTACAAAAACTATATAGAAATCACAAAAAGTACAATCTGTTTACATAGAAAACTCTTCAAATATATAAAAAAATAAAAAAAACTCCACCTGTACTTGAGTTGCTGTCGATCTATAGGCCAAAATGATCCAACTTCGCCTTAGATTGCTGCGATATGGAGTAAGATTACTGCCACCTCGAGCTTGGGCAAGGCAAAAGGCTATAAAGTGATGGAGATCTTGGTGCAGTGGAGAGTGAAGAAAGGTGTTATGGAAGGAGATGGAGAAACAAAATGAGAGAGCTGCACAAAAAATTAGGGTTTTGGGGAGGAAGAATGAGGAAAGTTATGTTTTATACGGATACGAGGTATATCGCCGTGCCTCCGGCACGGCTCAAAACCTCCGGAGAGAGAGAGAGGGCAGGGCGCAGAGAGGGGGAGGCTGAGATAGAGAGAGAGGTAGAGAGGGCAGGGAGAGAGAGAGGTAGAGAGGGCAGGGGGCTTAAGAAGCAGCACAATTTTTAAAAAGGACAACTCTACCCCCCGTCCTGAATTGTATTATAGATTAAAAAAGTAAGGGCAATTTCGTCCATAATTTGAGCTTTTAATTACAACTGTTGGATGGTTTGACTTAACTTCTCAGCCGTTGATGACAAACATAAACCCAAACTTCCCTCCCTTAGTATATAGAAGATAGATAGATGTTTAAACATGTATTAGTAGTAGTGAATGCATCTTTAAACACTGGGTTTAGTATATTTTTGATGGTGATCATAAGAGAAAATGCTTAATATGCAATTATCCTCCATAAGCTTGATGTGTGCTTAAATAACTTATTTGGCTTGTATGTAAACATAGTTTAGGTTCTGTATAGGCATAGTCCTCTCCAAGCGAGGTCTACAGAATCACCAAGTGAGGTCTACGGAATCACTTGACACGTAAGTAACGCCGACAGGGTTACCAGTTTTCAGGGGATGGATTTCGAAGCGGTTCATTGGATTCACATAGTGCAAGGCCAGTGTCTCGAGTGAACTACAGGGACGGGTGAAACGTGGGTAGTAACTAGGTACTCTACATGTTACGAGAACCAAATCTTAAGCAAAGTTCATAAAACACCACAACCGTCAATCTATGCCCCTCTTTACCTTTTACAGGTCAAGGGCAACAAGCGAATCCTCGGCAGATGCGGTGATCGTGTTAAGACAGGAATAAGTCTTCGGAGACTTCCGAGAGTCCCGAAAAGAAGTAGGACATCCTTTTTATATATTCTGTTCAGTTTGGACATTGTTTAGTCCGTTATTCTTTGGGTTTATCTAATTAACCATTCATTTGAATCAGTTTATTAGTGAAGTTAATAAAGTTTATTTCAACTTTACTTATGTCTTGAATGTGAGTGCAGCTTCTTGTTAGCTTGGTGTAACGCGTACACCCTAGAGCTACAGGTTGTTAATGGTTTCGTAGGAATGCCCTGTTCTCATTGAGTAAGGGCTGCAGACATGAAATGCGAGGGCGGGGCATTACAGTTGGTATCAGAGCTTCAGGTCCAAAAGTCCTAAAGGGAGTTGTGTTCAGTTAGGATGATGTTTGTGGCATATAGGCACCTCTTATGACACATTCAAATATTTTGGTTATCTTTGTGTGATTGTGGTTGCATGACTAATCTAAGAGTTAGACTATATTGTTTGGGTCAGTTGTTCGGGTCTGTAGTTTGGATATGAACATATTTTAGATAGGCGGGTACAAGGAAACAGGTAGAATCGTATCAGGTTTAGGTACTGCTATTAACAGAGTAAGTGAAAACACCTACGTAGTTTTAGTTATGTAGACACTTCAAGTGTTTAGGTTTTCCCTACGTTTGGAAGTTTGGTTGAACTGTGTGTTTTACTCCTGTAGTGCAAGAGCTGAGGAAGCAACGAGTGTCTTAGTAGAGTAGCTTGTTATACACATTGAGATATGCAGTAGATGTTGAATGTCCATATGAGAACGGGATTTATGCAGGTATGAAATAGATGCACTAGATGTGGATGTGCAGGAATAGGTAGTGATGACTGCCAGCCCTATCGGCAATGGTTTGAGAGTAGTAGCCCGTAGACAGACTGAGGCTATAGACTAAAAACTAAACAATAAAGTGTAAAGACCTTTTTGTTAGTGGTATCTCCCCTAGGTGAAAGGATACTAGTGAATAGTATTTATACGATTTAATAGTCAGTTGTGAAGGACTAGACTTCTTCTTAGATCGTTTTTATAGATTAGAATGGCTGAGATGGATATTAGGCATGGATTGGTTTGCTGCATACCATGCAAGGTTGGACTGTTACGCGAAAACGGTAACATTTTCCATTCCAGAGGAAACGACATACGTGTTGTCGTTGTCGCAAGGATGTGATCTCGATAGGACACACCTATGCTTTGTGGATATATTGGAACGTCCGGTTGTAGACAGAGAGCTTGAATCGATTCTTGTGGTGCACTAATATCGCGATGTATATGGCGAGGTCCTAGGGTTACGACCTCGTGGAGAGAAAGATTTTTGTTTGGAGCTGGTTCTGGGCCCAAAATCGATTGATAAGACACCTTATCGGATGGCTCCAATTGAGATGAAAGAGTTAAAGAACCAGGTAGACCAGTTATTGGCTCAGGGTTTTATACGTCGTAGTTCGTCACCTTGGGGTGCACTTGTTCTTTTGAATTAGATGAGGGTGAATCTATGAGACTTTGCATAGACTACCAAGATGTGAGTAAGGTATAGGTTTGGGGTAAGAATATATCCTTTACCTAGGATAAAAACCTTAATTGTTTGGTTCAGAGGAGTGTGATAGTTTCTCATTTTGACGTAGGCTAATACAGTCATGTAGAGATTTTCGGTAATGTTTATTAGGTTTGTGAAGGCCTCAACATTTTTGGTAAACCGTGTTAGTCAAGCCTAATTTTAGAGATGTTGGATAAGGTTGTAAATACCTTTATAGTTAATTTCATGATTAACTCCAAAATACATGAGGGTAGAGGGACCCATTGTGTAAGGTAATGTAAACACTGAGAGAGTGTTAATGTTTTGCCAAAATTTGACAAATGTGAATTTTGGGCAGCATAAGGTGAAGATCTTGGGACATGAACGTGTCCGGTATTGGGGTGACTGTGATAATCTCTCCAAACGATCGTGACTGAGGATCGTAACTTTTCTACTTGGGTCGGGCATTATTGACGGTCCATTATGGAAATTTCTTCATAGCACATTTTCCTAAGGCCTTTTTTGGCTAGGGAAGGTGTGGAAACATTCGAGTGAGGAACTTAGTTTGAAAAAACTTTCTAATAACAGTACACTTGTATGGCATCACCATGTTCACAAATCTTCTCGGAGGTGAACTTGGACTAGTGGTGGTTTCGAATGCAACACATCGGTGGTTATGGTGTGTCTTCTTGTAGATGACAAGGTAGTTGTAATGCATAGGAATGCCAAAGGGATAAGAGGAGAGTTTACTCGTCTCATAATACCGCGTTGGTAGTTTTAATATCCTCTTATGTTTGGGGGCATTAGGTGATTAGTGAGGAGGCGTAGCTCACTACTGAAACCTCAAAGATTTGAATTCTCATAAGCATAAATTAAAACTTTAGACCATGGAGATGGTTTAGATTTTGAAGGACTGTAAGTCCAAATAATCATATATCTCGGGATAGTCAATGTAGTAATTGACATGTGGAATGGATAACCAGGAGTGTTGTAACTTCCGAGAAGGGTTATCATCAGTAATCGCTAGAGATGGCGTCCAAGTATATTTAAGATATGGATTTTTGGGATGGAAATAAATGTTATTGGGTTGCTTAGCAGCTCAATTACACTAGTGACTTGGAACAGGAGCGACAGTGGATAGCTCTAAAGTTCAAGCTGTACTGGAGTGGCGGCAACCCACTACAGTGACAGAGGATCGAAGTTTCCTAGGTTTCGCTGGGTACTATAGGCGGTTCATCAAAAGATTCTCTCGCATAGCAGGTGCTTTGACAAGTCTCATAAAGGAGGACGTTCCATTCAAGTAGGATGAAGTGAGCAAGTATTTCAAGGGATAAAAGCTATGTTAACGACAGCCCCAGAGTTGATCATACCGGAGAGGGGGACTGGACACGCAGTGTTTGCTGATGCGTCGCATCAGGGACTGAGATGTGTTTTGATGCAGAATGACCTAATAGTCGTTTATGCTTTGAGACTGAGGATACATAAGTATAACTACCCGACTTATGACCTCGAGTTAGTAGCTGTGTTGTTTGCATTCAAGATTTGGAGACACTACTTGATAGGTGAAAGGTTTGAGCTCTTTTCGGATCATAAGAATCTCAAATACTTGTTTTCACAAAAGGAGCTGAACATAAGGCAACGTAGATGGTTGAAACTACTGAAGGATTACAACTTTCAGTTGCAATATCATATGGGAAAGGCTAACATAGTGGCAGATGCGTTGAGTAGGCTGCCTAGGGGTATAGTAGACTCTATGATGGTCCAGCAGTGACGACTGTTGGAGGTAGCTTTGGAATACGACTTCGATTTAGCAACCCGCAAGCAGAGACAACTGTTGTTGGGTATTATGGTCATTCGACCTATTTTGGTGAACCAAATCATTGGTGAACAAGGAAACGATTAATAGTGTTGTGACAAAGTTGCAGGTATTCAATAAGGAGAAATCACGGACATGACTGTAGGGGATGATGGTGGCTTGAGGTTCAAGTGTTGCTTGTACGTTTCAGAGAAATCTGAACTGAGGAAGAACATCTTGAACTAGGCACATCGTAGTAAATATATTATACATCCTGGAGACAACAAGATGTATCGGGATCTCAAACGACACTTCTGGTGGTCAAGAATAAAGTGTAGCATAGCAAGTTCGTGCGCACATACTTTACTTGTCAACAAGTAAAGCCAGAGCATCGGAAACCAGCGGGTACCTTACAGTCCTTGGATATACCCGAGTAGAAATGGGAGAATATATCTATAGATTTCATCAACGGATTATCCAAGACCAGGAAGGGGAATGACTCCATTTGGGTGATCATGGATAGACTGACCAAGTGCCCACACTTCGTGCCAGTCAAGAAGATATACACCGTAGAGTAATTGGCATCGTTGTATGTGAAGGAGATAGTTCGATATCATGGAGTTCCAGTCTCTGTGGTGTCAGACCAAGATATTTCATTTACCTTGAAGTATTAGAGAGCTTTTCAAGAAGCTATGGGAATGCAACTTGACTTTAGCACGGCTTTACATCCTCAAACGGATGGATAGACGGAGAGAGTTAACCAAGTGTTGGAGGACATGTTCCGTTGTGTAGTCCTAGACTTCAATGGTAATTGGGAGGATTCATTACCACTCGTTGAGTTTGTGTACAACAACCGTTACTAAACTAGCATCGAAATGGCACCGTTTGAAGCGTTATATGGGAGACCTTGCAGATCTCTAGTGTGTTGGGCAGAAGTTGGAAAGTCGAAACTTCCGAGATCAGAAACCGTGCAACAGAGTACGGAGAAGATAGCTTTAATCGGAGAGCGTATGCGAGCAGCTCAGAGTCGTCAGAAAAGCAGACCAAAGGCGTAGAGAGCTAGAGTTCGAAATTGGTGATCAAGTACTTCGGAAGGTATCACCGATGAAGGGCGTTCTACGGTTCGGTAAGAAGGGAAGTTGTCGTCGTGGTTTGTTGGACCTTTTCCTATCCTACAAAGAGTAGGGAAACTAGCGTACAGGTTATCTTTACCAGATTAGTTGGCAGGAGTTCATGACGTATTCTATGTGTCTATGCTTTGAAAGCATCTCAGAGATGAGGATCATCCAGCAATGGTCGATTTCCATGAGTTAGAGTTACAGCCAGAAGCAACCGATGTAGAGAAGCCTTATAGGATTCTTGATTACAAAGAGCAGAAACTTAGCTCAAGATCAATACCTTGGGTGAAGGTGCAGTGGCATCACCATGATGAGCATGAGGCCACGTGGGAGAGAAAAGAGGAGATACGTGCGAGTTACCCAGATCTTTTTGAAGAGGTATGTTGGATTTGAAGGACAAAATCCTCTTTTAGGGGGGTAGATTGTAATACCCTTTTAATTTAAGTTACTAATGTTAGGGTGAAAGGTCCCCAGGGTTTGTCAATATTCATGAAAGAACAACTCGATCAAATGGAGACCTATTTGAGTCAAGAGTCAGGCGTATCCTCTTGGTGCAAAACTCTCTCATCATCAAGAACGGAGGAAACAACACCTCATTGGACTCGGTCTCACATCTGGAACTCTCTGTGTATTGGAAGGACAAAGCATTTTTGAGAGCCTCAAGAGAATAAGGAATATTCATGAAATCAATCATTTGTCCTCTTCTCCATTGTTGCCTTTACTAGACCTGTGTGTGAAGTTGATTCCTTCTCACCTGAGAGAAGTTGTTTTACAAACTCTTTCTCCAGCTCTTCATCTTAGCTAAAAAGACTTAGAACATTCATATAGCATGAAGATCTAGAAGGGCCAGAAACTCAGAACAGTTCATCCACACCTATTGTCACCAGTGAAGTTCCGGTGAGGTCGCTGGTGGAGCTCCGGCGAACTGGAAAAACTTGATTGATATCAAGTGTAACCTGAAGATTCAAGCACAAGTGTGAGACTTGGAGGATTCTGAGTTGGAGGCACACTCTCTCACCATTGAAGAGGCAATTCGTGGATTCGAGCTGTGAAGAAAGACCGGTCGAGTTTTGCACGAGGGGATTCGTGTGTTCGATGTGAACGGTTGTAAGATTTCTATAAACTCTTAGTGGAAATTTCTGGACTAGGTCCCGGGGTTTTTTCCGTTTGGATTTTCCCCGTCAACAAAATCTTTAGTGTC
>MVGT01002613.1:19616-30295 GCA_002174775.1 Macleaya cordata | reverse complement strand
AGTGTGAGACTTGGAGGATTCTGAGTTGGAGGCACACTCTCTCACCATTGAAGAGGCAATTCGTGGATTCGAGCTGTGAAGAAAGACCGGTCGAGTTTTGCACGAGGGGATTCGTGTGTTCGATGTGAACGGTTGTAAGATTTCTATAAACTCTTAGTGGAAATTTCTGGACTAGGTCCCGGGGTTTTTTCCGTTTGGATTTTCCCCGTCAACAAAATCTTTAGTGTCTCTTACTTCATTGTTGATGTTTTGTTGTGCAAGCTTGAAATATTTGATTCTAGGTCAATTCCGCACTTGAGAATCGAATAAGTCATTACTTGATAGTCTTAATATTATCTCATTGAGAATTGAGTTCTAGAAATTGATCCCCCTTCTTTATACACCTAAAAGTAAGGTGATATTTCATAGGGGCAGCCCACTTTTGTTAAGGGCACCCTAACAGAGTTTTAGTAAGTTTAGGTTTATAATAGTTATAAATATAAACTAAAAGCCCCAAGCCCCTTCTTTTTGTTTTGATCAACCAAGAGAAAGGAAGAGAGAGAGAAGGCGGCTAGGGCAAGAGAGAGAGAAAGCAATCGGCTAGGGCAAGAGAGAGAGAGAGAGCTTCTTGGAGGAGAACCTAGGATTTGAGAAGGAGAGATCGCAGTGATCGCGTTCATGAGAGTGAGTGCATAGATTCTTCTTCTTCTTCTTCTTCTTCTTCCTTGCTGTTGGGAGACGGTTGCTTTGAGACAAGTAGTAACTTGCTCTTTTGGTGTAGATTTAGGTTTCTTTAATGTTGGTATTTGTTTTTAACGAATGAATGCATGAAATCTAAACTACATGTGTTGTATGCATTTTCTCTGTGGTTGAAAGCATGAATCTAGGATTACATGTCTTTCAATGAAATTGTACATGAAAACTATGATACTAGAAGCGTAGTTATAAAACCTTAACTTTGGTATAGCATGAACCCTTGTTTACATGTAATAACAAGTGAAATTGAAGGCCTGAAATCGCACAGAACACAGATGTGAGGAGTATCAATACTCCTAATAAGGAGTATCGATACCCACATCTGAAGCGAACAAATGTAAGGAGTTTCGATACTCCCAAATGCTGGCCTTGTCAATAAGTTCCATCCTTTGACGCTAATGAAGTTGTTTATGTTCATGTATGTGATCTACATAATGCATGATATGTATGTTTATGTTTAAACATATATTAAAAGTAGTGAATGGATCTTTAAACACTGGGTTAAGTATATTTTGGATG
Organism: Macleaya cordata; assembly: GCA_002174775.1. Taxonomy (NCBI): domain Eukaryota; kingdom Viridiplantae; phylum Streptophyta; class Magnoliopsida; order Ranunculales; family Papaveraceae; genus Macleaya; species Macleaya cordata. The sequence continues at coordinate 29,041 of MVGT01002613.1, read as the reverse complement.
GTGATCATAAGAGAACATGCTTAACATGCAATTATCCTCCATAAGCTTGATGTGTACTTAAATAACTTGTTTGGTTTGTATACAAACATAGTTTAGGTCCTATATAGGCCTAGTCCTCTCCAAGCGAGGTCTACAGAATCTCCAAGTGAGGTCTACGGAATCACTTGACACGTAAGTAACGCCGACAGGGTTATCAGTGTTTGGGAGACAAATTTTGAGGCGGTTAATTGGATTCACATAGCGCACGGCCAGTGTCTCGAGTGAACTACAGGGACGGGTGAAATGTGGGTAGTAACTAGGTACACCACATGTTATGAGAACCAAATCTTAAGTAAAGATCATAAAACCCCACAGTCGTCAATCTATGCATCTCTTTACCTTGTTTAATTGTTTATGATGACATATCTTATAGATTAATGTTACTGCACTATCGTAAAACTCATAGTTATCCTGAATCTAAGCGAAGGGAACTAGTGAACTTGCTTGTTAGGTTTTGACCTAGCACCACTATTTACAGGTTCAGGGCAGCAGGCGAATCCTCGGTAGAGACGATGATCGTGTTAAGACAGGAATAAGTCTTCAGAGACTTCTAAGAGTCCCGTGAAGATGTAGGACATCCTTTTTATATGTTCTGTTCAATTTGGACATTGTTTAGTCTTTTATTCTTTGGGTTTATCTAATTAACCATTTGTTTGAATCAGTTTATCAATGAAGTTAATAAATTTTATTTCAGCTTTATTTTACTTATGTCTTGAATGTGAGTGCAGCTTCTTGTTAGCTTGGTGTAACGAGTACACCCTAGAGCTACAGGTTGTTAATGGTTCCAAAAGAATGTCCAGTTCTCATTGAGTAAGGGCTGCAGACCTAAAATGTGAGGGTGGGGCATTACACTAACATAGTACAACATCATATCAAACATATAAAATTTATATATTGAACAGTAACAATCAAAATTAAAATCTTCTACATTACCGAAGGTTTCAGACAAAACGATTAGGTTGCTTTCTTGTTTAAATCATTAGGTTTCTCTTTCCATCGTACAACATACGATCTTCTGCAGGAATCCCTCACCTTGGAAGACATGGCTTGGAATAACCCATCAAACCATGCATCACTTCTCAAAATCTCTTAGTAGATTTTCAACTAAATGTTTTCTTCATTATCTTTCATGGGATTTAAACATCATGTAATATATATCTAACACATGTAATATATATGTATATATATATATATATATATTTATTAGTTCATAGAAAAAAGCCCTTCATGAACATATGATCAACTACAAATCAAGGAGGAGATAAGTAACTTCATACTCACAAACTACCTACGTTTTCCCCAACCTTAACTGAGCGACTTGGTGACGGTTGATCTACTAGCTTCTTCTCCTTTCTCTAAGATTTAGAATCTTGAAGTTTCTCTGAGTTTTTGAAGAAGAAAAACACACCAAACTAGGCCATAGGGCTACTGCCGTTTACTCCCTTTTTTTTGTTTTTCAACTCTCCAAAAGTAGAGAGACTTGGAGGGATCGGCTATTGCTATAGTCGATCTCTCTTTCTCTCCCTAGATTTCCTCTAACCCATAAAATCACTAAGAAAAATCTTTCCTTTTTCTTAAAATATTTTTTAAACCAAAGATAGAGATTTTAGCAATTTTGACAAAAAGAACCTCTTCCTAAATGGGCTACATGGTTAGGGTTTCCTAGGATTGAATGGTGGTGATCACTTGATCACTATCTAAGGGTTCATATTATTTCAACTTTGTGGAAACTCTAGTATTCTAGGATTATCCAAGTGAGAAGGTTTAGCTAATTAGGTAACTAATTTCTTTGGAAAAGAATTAAGCAGAGATCGATCTCCTCTTTAGTTTGGCCGACCTACACAAGGTGGCCCTTGTTTTTATATCAAAATGATTTACTAAAATTTATGGGGACCTACTAAGATGTTCACAAGTGTTCCGAGATTAGATCGAACGGTTCAGATGATCCCAAACCTTACTAGATTACCCAAAATAACCCTACCTTTAATTTAGGATAAGTTTTCTAAGTTTTGTTTAAAAATAGGATTCCTAAAGAATTTAACATATGTGGGTCGATCCTCTCTTATGGAGAGATCGACCACACTTTCTCTCTCTTTCTCTTTCTATATTTTTTTTTCAAAACTCAAAGATCTTCTCCACAACTTGTTTCCTAAAATATCTCATTTCCAACCAACCTAGAGTAATCCCCAAGACTTAGTTATTTCTCACTAGGTTACACATGTTTTCTACCATGGGTGGGGTCCACACGGTTTCTATATATATATATATGTAAACTTAAATCTAAATTTTATACGCCCCCCACCTATACGTCCCTTTTTATGCATGCACTTAATTAGTTAGCCCCTATATATACATTCCATTGCATGCATAAAAACTCTCCCACATGTATATTTATATATAGCATGCATTAGTTACGTGAAAATCATAATAATAATTATATTATAATTATATGTACATACACGCATTATTTCCACATAAAAATCATAATATTATATATATTATATATATGTACATGCACATACACAAGCAGGTACTATTCACCACGTGCATGCATGAATGTAAACTTCCACGTAAACGCGTAAGCTATATGCATTTTATCGCTATATATACACACCTTGCAAAAGTATTTTTACAACCATCTAACTATTATTTTCATGTTTATAACCTCACAGGAACCCAATGAAGAGTTTCTTTTTACACCCATCTTGCAAGATCTGCGTAGAACACTCCATTCTGGGTAACAGAGGAGAGAACACTAGAAACTTGGGTTAGAGCAGGGGCCCCAACCCCCATCAAGAAACCCTCAGACCCTAGATCCTCACAAACCCTTTCTCTCTCTCAACAAGTATCTCACACTTTTGGATTTCTCACTACACAAGAAGACCAAAACCCTAGGTTTACCTCTTTTTGAACCTTAGGAACTCCAACACCTTCACATTGGCCTCACAATACACCCTAGGATGACCTTGGACTTCATCCACAAAATAGGAAACTCAGTCCAACTAGGACTCAAATAATAGCAAGTTCATAAGTTAGGAAGTGTATTCCAAGGGGGTTGCTAAAAAATCTACACCAAGCCCAAACTGGCCTAATGTCATTTCAATAGCCTGAACATGGGTTGTTGGTAAAGATGATCTACATCGTGAGGTAAAAATCCTCACAAAAAATCAGCAATTAAATTGTATTCAAGTGGGCTCCACAGGCTTGGTGCTCCAGTAACCATTTTTTATTGGGTCTCCATTGAATGAGCCATTTCATCACACATGCATGTAGCTAGCTTTGTGTCATGGCTGGGATTGTGACATAAGAGAAACAGTACCATGTTGGATGGGAAAGATTGCGGGGGATGGGGGTGGGGTTTAAATAGGTTTGGGTTACTTCTACCCATTAAGTAAGTCTTTTGGGAAGCTCAAACCCGTGACAAACTTTTTTTAATGAAACCGAGAGCAATAACCTCACAATGCATCATTAGGCATCCCAACTAGGTTGGCACCCCCAAGAGCACCAATCATCGGCCATGCTCCCAAATATTATTAATAAAATAAAAAAGAAAACAAGCAGGACGCAGGAGGGGACATAAAGCCAAAACCCCTGCAAACCAAAAATAATGATCAAAATAACCCCTAAGGTTTAAATCTATAATAAGGCTTAAAAGCCATATCACGTCTAACAAAAGGAGAAACCGAAGGGGGAGCATTAGTCCACCATTGTTGCTCCACCTAACGCTCCCCCATACCAGCCAAACAGTACTTAACCCCATTTCATTCCCTGTAAATGTGGGAACACCTAAAATCCAAACCACGAAGCTTGAGCATACAATTCTGCCAAGCAGCCTGCAAATGCCATGGAACCACCCTAGGGTGTTCTTGATGGCAAGAAGAGCAAACAAAGAATCACATTCCAACCACAACTTCCTCCAATCCCGTTCCACAACAAAATTGATAGCACAAATAACAACCAAAAGTTCAGCAAAAATAGACGTCTGATTGCCTAGCGGCCTGCAAAACAACCCACCACCCAACCCCGACTGTTCCGAAAAATCCCACCATAGCCAGAGCTACTAGGATTACCCAAAGAACAACCATCGGTATTAACCTTAATCACGTAATGGAGGATGCCAGTTATCTAAAATTACTTTAGGAGCCTTCCGCAAACCAGGAATAATCTGAAAAAAATTTAGAATTTGAGTTTCTGCTATCGAAGACCACGCATGACCCGAGATGAGCATCCTAGACTTAAAAATCAGATGACAGATCCAACTGCAAGCATTATTAGAAGGCACCGAAAGTCCGTCAAATCGCTTCTTATTCCGGACTTCCCAAATGACCCAAAAAGTAGAGACAATCGCCGTCAAAAAAATATTTTCCAACTGAGGATTGAAACTAGCAGAGGCAACACCCTTCAAGACCGAAAGTGCAGAAGAACCATCAATCTTACTACCAAAGACGGCTCCCACCCACTGCCAGATAGAAACCGCAAAAGGATACTCTAGAAAAATATGGTTAATTGTCAGAGCAAACTGGTATCAGAGCAAACTCGATCGATTTCTGATGTCAAGCCAAGCGCCCACACACATAGGGTGACGTGTGTCCGCGATAGTAGTGGATCTCCAAAATTAAAGATGCTGGGGACAGGTGTCCCGACTTTGATGTCACGCCAAGCGCCACACATGGATGGTGTGTCCACAGAAAATAGTGGGTCTCCCAGAGAAAGGTGGCGCCAGGTAGGCAGGGTGGCTCGACTATAACAAGTGCATTGAGGGATTCAGATGGAAAATAATGTCATGAACGGTATGTGACATGGGCGGAATAATCTGGGTTTAAATGAGTTTGGGTTACTTCCATTCAATAAACTACTATTTTGGGTTGGAAACCCGAACCATGACATCTGGCTCCCCCGTTTTAAACATACAGTACTAGCTAGGACCTAGGAGCCTATTTAGGTAGAACTACATTGATGGAGAGAGATATATGCACATAAAACAAGGACTCCGATTTCCAGCGAATCAGATATAGAACTCACAAGTATTACTTTATTATGCCCTTTTTCAATACTTTTTCTTCCTAGAACCCGCACGTTCAAGTACAAGCCTGTAACAACTTTACAATTAAGGTTTTAATTTTCTATTTATATATTCAGTTCCCCATCTCAATTTGCACCTTCAATGCTGAACAAAGTGAATATATACAGCTCAGTTAAACACTACCACTTCATGATGATCAATCTAAAGCTCTATTTCTTACATACATGGAACTGTACTAGATTAACAGAAATTATATATATAAGGTGATGGACAAAACAAAAAGTAACACATCTGTACGTACTAGCTAGCTTAGGTTGTATTTTATGTTGTCGTTGAGAATTGAGATATAGCTAAGACTCTTGTTCCATTCTTATTAACATTGAGTTATTAATCTCGTAAAAATAATCTCATCTTAAAACATAGCAAAAACAGAAAAGTATGTACGTGCACCATAGAAGTTCCAATTACACTGGCAAGGCTACGATGGCGACCCGGTTGCATAAGGCCCCATGTGCATGCCGGTAGATGACTTTGAATTTCGTGTGATGATCCATTCACTCAAAACTCGAAGTCTCGATCATTATTTGACGGCATTTGCGCGAGGGCTATCCAACTCTGTCACCATTATAGATTATTCCAATTACAGTATACCATAGCAGAATATAACTCACTAACTAGCTAGCTATAAGCTAGTTATAAAAAATTATTCAAGTACAGAATTAAAAGCTTAATTGCTTAATTAAGCTGGCGGCCGGATCACTAGCTAGCAGAAGCACAATCCATTGGTTGAAACCCTATTCTATCCTTGTTCAAGTCATAAACAACCTCGACGTTCTGCTGTTGAAAGCTTCCAAATACACCAGCTGGTCCATAATCACCATCCTCCATGCTTTGAAACAGCAAACACTTCACTAGAGTAGAGTTACTTGGAGCACCCATTGCATAGAAGTAATTTTCCTTGGGCAAAGTTAGGTTAACATTGTTCAAGAAATGGAAAGTAACTGATGGAAGATTAATATCATCTTCATGACTATTGATATTGTTTAAACAAGGGATTTTGTAACAAAGATCAAACCCAGTTCTTCTTTCATGTTCAGTCGATCTCGGGTATGTTATAACTGAGTCGAGCATCGACAGGAACTTCGAATAGAAAGGCTGGGGAAGGTGAGTGTAGGTAGTTCCTGAATCAATCAACATGCCCCCATTACCTTGTGAGTCAAAATCTCTCAAGTTTGATGGAACTTCAACTACTGCACTGCTCATATTTCCTACACTGATAGCTTCTAAGCCTATGTAGTAGTAGTTTGGGTACATTAGACTCTTCAACATAGGTGTGAATTGCAAATGCTCTTTTGAAGAGATGGCAAGATCTCCTATAACTAGTGGGCTTGAAATGTTAGGGTTATTGGCATACTTGAATGACAAGAAACAATGAGAGAAACCCTTTTGAAGAAACCCTAGTTGTGAAGGGAGAGAGAGTGGACCCTTCCCAAAACCAGCAATCCCAATAGGTTCTCTATAAGTAGACCCAACACACCCAAAACAAAAGCTTGAGATATCCCTTGAAACAGAAGGGTCACTGCCATGGACTCTAAGACTGTCTCTAGTCAAGGTCCCGACGACCACCCCTCCTGCACCGTAAGTGTAAGAAAAGGAAGGACAAGGTCTAGGGCAGGTTCCCTTGAGAAGGGTAACTAAGGAGCATCCAGCAATAGTGCATGGGTCATAGTAGTTATCAGAGCTATGAATGTCAGTGCAAAAGGAGCTAGTACAGAGGTCTCTCATGGATGAAGAGGAGTAAGAAGGAGAGAAAGTGGCCATTAACTTGGAGTTCTTGTAGTCATCACAGTCAATGCAATCAAAAGAAAGGGAACCACAAGGAACCCAAGTTAGGTCACTACCAGTGTCCATGTAAACTTGTATGACTTGTTGGGGTGTACCTATCTTTAGGGATATCAAGTACCCATCTCTAACTTCTCTTAGTGGCTCCAACATATCAAGCATCTCTAATGGTTTCAAGGTTGATGAATATTCTGATGATGATCTTGATGACAACTTTGACACTACATTAGGAAGGAAAGTTCTAGAATGAGTCAGACCCAAGACTAGTGATGAACTACTAGGGTACTGAACTTTCTTGTGATTATGAGCAAAGGACTGATTGAACAAAGAAGAGTTGACAAGGACTACTAGAACGATGACACAAGTAGTGGTGATGGAGATGGTGAGAGGTTGCATTTTGTGTCTTAATCTTTTAACTTGGAGTAGGATGAGGATGATCACAGAGAGGTTATTTATAACTGAATTCAATGATTGATCATACATAGAATAGAAGGTTTATTATAATTAATTATTAATAGGTTTAAGTTTAAGTTGAGTTTTAATGCGGTCTGATTAAGACCACTAGTAGGGTATGTGCATGCAGTAAAAATTGTTATGTTAGTTAATTCTTATGGTTTCATGTTGAATAATAAGATGCTAGTTTAACAGTCGTTAATTAGTAGTGGCAATTTTGATAATTGTTAACCTCGATTTGAATGTGCACAATCTTTCAACATATTTTCAGCATAATTATTTTAGCACATATTAATTGGTACTTCTGATAGAAAATCTAAGCTTGTTATTCGTTTAGAGTCCTGACAAACCCTAGCTATTGCTAAGTTTAGGTACGTAGCAAAGTGCAATGGCTGTTTGATTTTCAAAACACAAATTTTAAAGCTTAAAAAAAATGTCATGAAGTCCGACATTAATTGGTTCCGTTGTTTTAAAGCTTTAGCGATTCAACGGATGCAATAAAAATGGCTGGTTTTTAGAACTTTAAAGCCTCCACATTCGGTGAGGTTATCATTTTTTTTTTTTGACTGATGGCAAACTTTGTGCATCGATCTTACCTACTATTAGGATGGATCGTACCTACTATTAGTTAGTAGGATGTGTTTGCACTTGTACGAGGGATTTGGCTTAACCTATTAACGTCACACCGGCCCTTTAGGAACCTTACACGACATTATTTATCATCAGGATCTTGCCTCGCAAACGTACGCGCCCCCCAGCCGTTTACATTGGTATGTGAAGTCCACACATAAATGATCCACATGTTGATTTATTTTGTGGGATGACCACCTCACTAAGTTAGCTCGGCCACACAATAATTTATATTTTTTTTTTTCTGAGTAATACTACTTGTACAAAAAAAGTTTGACAGAAAGTTTGATAAACTGTCTTTTGGGCCCATAGGATTTAAGGGCTGAAATTTGGTTAGGATGTTCTCCTCACCATGTAGATCATCCTCATAAAAATCATCTCATTCTGAAAATTCTAACCACATCAATGGTTAATTGAAGATCAACGACGAGTACGTCCAGCCAACTTTTAATGGGGTTTTGTAGAAGTTGCAGAATGGGCTAATTTTTTATAAAGATGATCTACATAGTGAGGGAGAGAGAGAAAGAGAGTACTCAGGTAAGTTGGCCGCCATGACCTCCGACGGCCATTAATCTTATATTCCCGTTCTTTTTCCCATAGAGAGGAATCTTCCTTCTTCCCTTTCTGCTCTCATTCCTCCTGACCCAAATATTGCCTCGGGCGCCTCATCCTATGCTTCAAAGGTGAGGCCCCAGCGCTTACTCTCTTCTGTCGATATCTCCTCGCTTCCCTCGCCCTCCCATCGAGGAGATTTTCCTGCCATTACCCTTCCTGGGGATCTTTACGATACTTGTTTAAATGAATAGAAGTTTACTCTCATCGCTCGGCAGGACTTCAAACCCCTGAAATTTAAAGATGCAAAAACCTGTCTGCTAGATCTATGGCCCCTTAAAGGGTCATGCAAATTCATTCCGCTTGGAAATGATTTCTTTACCATTTAGTTGGATAATGAGGATGATAAAAGACTGGTGTGCAGTGGGGGCCTTGGGATGTTAACCAACAATACCTCCGTATCAGAGAATGGATGCTAAACTTTAACCCAGAAAACCAAAAAGTCTCATCAGCCATGTTTAGGGTCAGGTTTCCNGCTAGGGCTCCTCCAGCCCCCAGCGGAGTCAGGCCACCGGCCATAAGGGCAGACACTCAGCTGGTCCGCCCGCAGGTTGAAATGGCTGAAGACGATGATATGTGTCAATGATGTCTTTCAGCTGATCTGTATCTTCTCCCTCGCCATTTTAATAACCCCCCATTCTTCAACTTGCATCTCTAAACTCTGAAACTGTTCTCACGCCTTAAGACACCATTACCATCTCCACAACTTGTTTCCTAAAATATCTCATTTCCAACCAACCTAGAGTAATCCCCAAGACTTAGTTATTTCTCACTAGGTTACACATGTTTTCTACCATGGGTGGGGTCCACACGGTTTCTATATTCA
>MVGT01002613.1:0-19466 GCA_002174775.1 Macleaya cordata | reverse complement strand
TACATATACTTGTATATATATATACCCCATATATATATACGTACATCTCACCTATACGTACCCCACTTGCATGACTTAATTTAATTAGATCATGTTTGACCCCTTATATATATATATACACTTGCATGAATCATTTACGTAATAATAATAATAATAATATTATATATACATATATATATATATACCTGTAAACATACACATCTATCCTTAGTGCACGTGCATTTTTCACATGCATGCATGCATGCATGTAAAGTCTTACGTAAAAACATACGCTATATGCGTTGCATTGCTATATATGCCTTGCAAAAGTGTTTTTGCAACTATTTTAATACTCATTTTATGCATTTAACCCTACCCGTATTATGCAAAAGTATTTTTGCACCCCTCTCCATCTTATCCTATCCATGAGGTACTAGTTTAATTAAAGGTTGAAATCAATCCGTCAACCTCCCACTCATCACACAAAGTCACGTGTGGCATTACTTCCTTTCACATGCATGCTTCAATTGCCATGCTCTCTTCACACATTAGGTGTGCACAATATCATGGGCCCAGCCCGTGGGTTCTTTTCAAGGCCCACACAAGAATTTTCATAGTGTTACATAATCTATCCGTTGCTTATAATAATAGTTTGTCAATTCCTAAATTGTAATGCAAATTACTTGGTTGACCTTGGGTTTACATAAACTATTAGTGTGGTGTGTTGTGACTATAGTGTTTGAATGTAGTTAAAACTATTATGAAAGAATAAGTGAAAGATGAATAATAGCCATGACTAGTAGATTATCCAACACTAAAACACTTGTTGGTTTCATTGGTAACAACTTTTGATGATGATGTAATAAATTGGGTTTGGTGGTTGCCTCGACCCTATCTATTTGTAGTTGTGCGATGAGCGAGGGTCGCATGAGAAATGAAGAAGGTGAAGTTAGCCAATGCTGGTTGTGCACATATTGAGCGATAAGAGTTGATGTTAACATAAGTATACCCAGTGCACTATTTGTAATACCCCTATAATTTAAATTACTAAGGTTTAGGGGCAGCCACTTATGTTGAGGGCACCCTATTAGAGTTTTAGAAAGTTTGGGTTTTTAACTTGTTATAAATATAAACTAAACCCAAGCCCTCCTTGGTTTAGTCGACCAAAAGAAAGGAAGAGGGAGAGAGAGAATCGACTGGAGGAGAAGAAGATAGAATCCAAGGAGAAGAACCTAGGGTTCCGGGCAGGCTGATCGCAGAGGATCGAGAGCAAGAAGGAGAAGCCCAGACGCCATTGTAGCAGAGTTTTCTTCTTCTTCTCAGGGATTCAACCTCTTTGGTGATGTAAGGCAGGTAGTAACTTGCTCTTTTGGTGTAGATTTAGGTTTTCTATGATGTTTGTATACTTTCTTAATGATTGAATGCATGAAAACCTAGATTATTTGATGTTTATATGTTAACCACATAAATGAATGCAAGTAATCCATGATCGTGTGATGTGTCTATGTTTCTAATGTTTAGAATGCATGGAATCTATAAATAATTGATGGTTATATGATTCCCTAAAGTTGCAGGTGAGAAAAACCATGTTTCCTCGTAGTTTTGTTGAAGAACAAAACTCAAAATCGCGAGAAAACCCAGAGGGTATAGATACCCATATAGAGGGTATCGATACCAGCTGTCAGATGGGGCAAGTATCAATACCCCCTCTAGAGGGTATCGATACCTCCCATGTCTGAAAGTGGGTATCGATACCCACTGAAGGTGTATCGATACCTACTGGCCTTTTTACCATGAAAGTGTTTTTGATGTGTTTCTTTTGCGTAATTATCTCGTGTATGAAGGATATTATGATTATATATATGCATGCTATTAAAGAATATGTATTTATGAGTTTAAAATGCATATGTAACTTCGTGCGAACTGCTTCCATAATGATAAGCACTTGTGAACACATAGAGAATGAGTAAGAAACCTCCATAAGCTTGATGTGTGCTTAAGGGTGTACTTGAATGAATTGCATTGCTTGTTTGCTTATTGTTTGGGTCTGTAGGTTGGCTATGAACCCTACCTAGATGGGCGGGTACAAGGAAACAGGTAGAATCGTATCATGTTAAGGTTCTGCCATCGGCAAAGTAAGCGGAAACACCTACGTAGTTTGGTTGTGTAGACACCTCAAGTGATTAGGTTTTCCCTACGTTTGGAAGTTTGGTGGAATCATTTGTTTAACCCATATAGTGCAAGAGCTGAGGAAGCAACAAGTGCCTTAATAGAGGGACTTGTTATACAGATTAGGATGTGCAGTAGATGTTGATCATCCATATGAGAATGGGATCTATATAGGTATGAAATAGATGCACTAGATGTGGATGTGCAGAAATGGGTAGTGATGACTGCCAGCCTTATAGGCAATGGTTTGAGAGTAGTAGCTCATGGACAGGCCGAGGCTATAGATGAAAAAATAAAAATAAATAAACAATGAGGTGTGAAGAGCTTTTTGTTAGTGGTATCTCCCATAGGTGAAAGGATACTCGTGAATAGTATTTATAGGATTTAATAGTCAGTTGTGGAGGACTGGACTTCTTCTTAGATCGTTTTTCTAGATCTGAATATTGAGATGGATATTAGGCATGGATTGGCTTGCTGCATACCATGCAAGATTGGATGGTTATGCGAAAATGGTAACAATTTCCATTCCAGAGGAAACGACATGCACTGTCATTGTCACTAGGAGGTGGTCTTGATAGGACACACCTATGCTTTGTGGATACGTTAGAGCAACCGGTTGAAGGTAGAAGGCTTGAATTGATTCTTGTGGTACGCAAATACTGTGATGTATTTGGCGAGGTCCCAGGATTACCACCTCACAGAGAGATAGACTTCTGTATGGAGTTGGTTCCGGGCACAAAACCGATTGCTAAGACACCTTATCGGATGGCTCCAATAGAGATGAAAAAATTGAAGAACCAAATAAACCAGCTTTTGGCTCAGGGTTTCATACGTCATAGTTCGCCACCCTGGGGTGCACCAGTTCTTTTTGTTAAAAAGAAAGATGGGTCCATGAGACTATGTATAGACTACCGAGAACTGAACAAGGTTACGGTAAGGAATAAGTATCCTTTGCCAAGGATAGATGATCTGTTTGATCAGCTTAAGGGAGCACAATGGTTCTCAAAGATAGAATTAAGGTCAGGGTATCATCAGCTAAGAGTCCGAGAGCAGGACATTCCCAAGACAGCATTTCTAACAAGATATGGGTCTTACTAGTTCTTGGTAATGCCGTTTGGACTTACCAATACACCAGCAGTGTTTATGGATCTAATAAATTGGGTTTTCAGAGATTTCTTGGATCAGTTCATGATTGTCTTCATTGATGACATTCTGAGTTACTCCAAGACACGAGAAGACCACGAGATTCATTTGCGTAGAGTGCTTCAGACTCTACGAGAGCATCAATTGTATGCTAAATTCGAGAAATGCGAATTTTGGCAACAATAGGTGAAGTTCTTAGGACACGTAGTGTCGGGAGCGGGAGTGACAGGGGATCCCTCCAAGGTTCAGGCTGTACTGGAGTGGCGGCAACCCATTACAGTAACGGAGGTTCGAAGTTTCTTAGGATTGACTGGTTACTACATGCGATTTATCGAAGGATTTTCCAGTATAGCAGGTCCTTTGACGAGTCTCACTAAGAAGGATGTTCCATTTAAGTGGGATGCTAAGTGTGAGCAAGCGTTTCAAGAGCTGAAGGCAAGGTTGACCACAGCTCCTGTTTTGATCATACCGGAGAGTAGAGCCGGACTTGTGGTTTTTACCGACGCATCTCATCAGGGACTGGGATATGTTTTGATGCAGAACAACCGAGTGGTTGCTTGAGCTTCGAGACAGTTTAGGATTCATGAGCACAATTATCCGACTCATGACCTTGAGCTAGCAGCTATAGTGTTTGCACTCAAGATATGGAGACACTACTTGATAGGTGAAAGGTTTGAGCTCTTTTCGGATCATAAGAGTCTCAAATACTTGTTCACATAGAAGGAGCTGAACTTGATGCAGCGTAGATGGTTAGAACTGCTGAAGGATTACGATTTTCAGTTGCAGTACCACCCGAGAAAGGCCAACGTGGTGGCAGATGCTCTAAGTAGGCAGCCTAGAGGCATAGTAGCGACAATGATGGTCCAGCAGTGGCGACTACAAGAGACAGCTTTAGAATATGACTTCAATTTGGTAATCGGGAGCAGAGACAACTAATGCTGTGTAGTGTTGTCATTCGACCTACTCTAATAAGCCAAATCCTCAGTGAGCAAGGGAGCGATCAGTGGTGCTGTGACAAAGTTGCAGGTGTCCAACAAGGAGAAGTCACAGACATGACTATAGGGGATGATGGTGGCTTGAGGTTCAAGGGACGCCTGTCCATTCCAGAGAAATCTGAATTGAGGAGGAACATTTTGAACGAGGCACATCGTAGTAAGTATACCATTCATCTAGGAGAGAACAAGATGTATCGGGATCTTAAGCGACATTTTTGGTGGTCAAGAATGAAGCGGAGTGTAGCAGAGTTCGTTCGAACATGCTTTACGTGTCAGCAAGTAAAGGCAGAGCATCGGAAGCCCAGATGCCATTGTAGCAGAGTCTTCTTCTTCTTCTCAGGGATTCAACCTCTTTGGTGATTCAAGGCAAGTAGTAACTTGCTCTTTTGGTGTACATTTAGCTTTTCTATGATGTTTGTATACTTTATTAATGATTAAATGCATGAAAACCTAGTTTATTTGATGTTATATGTTAACCACATGAATGAATGCAAGTATTCCATGATTGTGTGATGTGTGCATGTTTCTAATGTTTAGAATGTATAAAATCTATGAATAATTGATGGTTATATGATTCCCTAAAGTTGCAGGTGAGAAAACCATGTTTCCTCGAAGTTTTGTTGAAGAAAAAAACTCAAAATCGCGAGAAAACCCAGAGGGTATCGATACCCTCTATATGGGTATCGATACCAGCTGTCAGATGGGGCAAGTATCGATACCCCCTCTGGAGGGCATCGATACCTCCCATGTCTGAAAGTGGGTATCGATACCTACTGGCCTTTTTACCCTGAAAGTATTTTTGATGTGTTTCTTTTACGTAATTAGCTCGTGTGTGAAGGATATTATGATTATATACATGCATGCTATTAAAGAATATGTATTTATGAGTTTAGAATATATATATAACTTCATGCGAACTGCTTCCATAATGATAAGCACTTGTGAACACATAGAGAATGAGTAAGAAACCTCCATAAGCTTAATGTGTGCTTAATCAACTTATTTGGCTTGTATGCAAACATAGTTTAGGTCCTATATAGGCCTGGTCCTATCTAAGCGAGGTCTTCGAAATTACCAAGTGAGGTCTACGGAATCACTTGACACGTAAGTAACGCCGACAGGGTTACTAATGTTCGGGGGACGGATTTCGAGGCAGTTTATCGGATTCACGTGGCGCACGGCTAGTGTCTCAGTGAACTACAGGGACGGCTGAAACGTGGGTAGTAACTAGAGAGCACTTCTGGTTGCGAAAACTTAATCTTAACTGAAGATCATAAAACACAACAGCCATTATCTTGTACATCTCTTTACTTTTGGTTAATCTCTTATCCTGACATATCTTATGCTAGAATGTTAAACCATTTACTCTTGTGAAACTCATGGTTCTCCTAAATCTAAGCCAAGGGAACTAGTGAACTTGTTGGCTAAGTTTTGACCTAGTACCATCATTAATCTTTTCAGGTCCAGGTCAACAGGTAAATAATCAGTAGCGGTGATGTTCGTAGTTCGAGAATAAGTCTTCGGAGTTCTCTCGATTTTCGTGAAGACATTACTTAATTCTTTTAATTAAGTTTAATTTGTTTTGGACACATGTTTGGTCCATTATTCTTTGAAGATATTTGTTTATTCGTTTGTTCAGATTGACAGGTTATCATTGAGTTAATAAAATTTATATTCTGCTTTATTTTACTTGTGTCTTGAATGTGAGTGTAGCATCTTGTTAGCTTGGTGTAACGCGTACATCCTAGAGCTACAGGTTGTTAAAGGTTCCGCTGGAAATGCCTAGTTCTCATTGAGTAAGGGCTGCAGACCTGAAAGGTGAGGGCGGGGTATTTCACTATTGGGTTAGCTTGTGGACCATGTGTGGATAGGGTTTAACTAGGGGGTTAACCTAAAAACTATAGGTAGGTAACATAACGAGCTTTCGAGAGCATAAGTTACACTAACTGATTAGTACGGGGTTTACAACTTTTGGAGTTACTATATTATTAGAAATGTTGTGTTCCGTTAAATTTATCCTAATTGGGATTGTGTACCAGGATTATAGGTATATGGAAATATGTTATTGTTGGGTTTTGACCCAGCTGCTATTTTTACAAGACATAGAGAGCAAAGAGAATAACCAACCTGATTTGTAGAGGAGTTTTGGAGGGCTTGAGTTATTTTACTATTTCCTTTTAGGTAGTTAGTAGTTCTTCAGCTTCATATCTTTTATTCTGGATACCGACCTGGGTGTCAAAGAGTCTTTCATATTAGTTTTATTTTATCCTTTCAAACTCTGCACTTCTATTATTATTTGATTAACGACATTTTAATTTTATTTAATTTGTGTTGACTTGCGAGTTCCATATTTATGTATTGTTGCCTTGTAATAGCATGTACGCTAAATGTGTTTTTGGTATCTTAGAATGTTCCTAGGTTTGGTTTTTAGGGACAGCCGACCTGAGGATCCGAATTTGGGGAGTTACACTACGTATGGATATCTACATATAACTAGAATCATGTAAATATCATCTTTATGTAAATGTCATCTTGATGAAATCATTGTTTCATGGATATTATGCTAGATTAATGTTCAAATTATGCTTTTTTATGGTTGTAGCACCCTCACTTTTGGTCGAATGCTTCGGAGGTAAAAACTCTCTTGCACTTTTGGTTAAGGGAGATACATTTTACATCTCTCTCCGAGAGTGTTGAATTTTGATTGATTTGGAGTCGCCACCTGATTTTAGGGAATCAGGACCCTTTAGTTGGAAAACAATTCTTAGATTTTTCTGCGATTGAGATTCCGAGTAAGAGAACTCTATTACGGGTCAGGAAGGTATGAGGCATTTGACAACCGCCCGATCAAAGATCGGTCTCTACTTCATAATTAGGGGATAATTTTAGGGATATTTATTGTAAGAACTGATTATGAAATTTTGCCCAGAAAATCTGAGTAATTGATTATCTTATGGATAATGGGTTTATTTGTGTATCTCTTTTTGAGATGAAGTGTCAAAATACTCTCTTTGAAAGTAACAGTAGGTTATTACATACATGCTTTTCTTTTTAAGCATATGTTTTGAATTGCCTCTATGTTTTAGGAGATATTGGATGTAGGATGATAATCTTCCCTTATTTGAAAGAAAGATTCGGATTTCTCAATAATGTTGTTATTTTGAGAATCTCGAGAGGGATTATACAGATTTCTGTATTTGTTGGAATTGGTGAAATTTTCTTTTAGAAAATATTTCTCTTGAAAATATTTCTTTTCTAATATGTTTGTTTCCTATGGAATTTCCATGCATGTATCATTCATTATGGCATTTTTACTTTAGACAGTAATTCAAACTATTGCATTCTTAGTGGTTCACTTCCATAATTTTACATCAAGGGAGAAGTGTTGGGACAATCATTTTGAATGATTACACTAGTACATAAATTGGAAATCATAGACAAATGCCAAGTTTTCTTTTGATAATATTAACAAGTTAGAGAAATAATGAAAGGAAGTATTCCCGGACAACCAATTTTTAGGTTTCTTTGACAAAACAAGTAAATGACTTTAAGTAAATAGGAATTATGTACAATGGTATAAATGCTTTAACCTTGTATGGTTAGGAATGTTAGAAAGTTAGTGTTAGTAACAAGGAATGTAAATAAAGATGTAAAATAAAGAAATTGAGAAATTACTTGGAGATAAATGACAATGAATGTAAATAAAGAATGTTAGAAAGTTAATGGTAGTAACTTGTAAGTAAATGACAAGGAATGTAAATAAAGATGTAAAAATAAAGAAATTGAAAAATTACTTAGAAGTAAATTGCATGAAACGTAAATAAAAATAGATATAAGAATGAATATTCACTTTGGAATGATATACATAAATGTATGGATAATATTTACATCTTGAAATCACCACAAGTATTATGGCCTTCAAAATAATCTAATTTAGATCATCTTCAAATTTAGTCAAGTTTAAAAAATTTCTATACCTTGACTAATGGAACAATTTGAATGAGGATTTGACACTTGAAATCTCTTAACCAAAAGGAAGTCACACCACTCCTAATTTAATAAGAGTGTTGAGACTAAAAATTGGAAGAGTTTATTCTTGTATGTATAATCACTTGAACTTTGCTAGGGGGTTTTTTTTAGAAAGTCTCTAACCCAAAAAGGACACACCACTCCTAAATTTTTATAAGAGTGTTGTGACTAGAATGAGTAGAGCTTTGACAGAGGATTTACACTCTAAATTCTAAAAGAAAAGAAAAATCTTCTAACTCCTTGGTTTCTCAAGCCTTCTTCTTTTCAAACTCTCAAGAATGTCTCTTTCTCTTGTGAATGAACTTACTACTCTTTTAGATCAAAGAGAGCTCTCTTCTTTTTTATCAAGGAGTCCATCCTCTTCTTTGTAGGATGGAAGCATCCTTTTATAGCCATTCATCAAAGGGGTGGGGTGGTAGGCTTAATAGTAAAGATAGGCAGAATAGTAAAGAGGTGGAATTTTTTAAAGGAAAGAAAATGAAAATAAATTTTCCTTTTGCTGAAATTAGGGGTAGGTATCATTATATGAGGAAGAAAAAGCAAAGGGAATGACAAAAAATGAGAAGTAGGTGGAATAGGGAAGAAAGAAGAGTGAAGAAGAGGGGCCAGCACCATTGGTTCAGTAATTCAAACCAGCTAGAGTCTGGTTCCTCATTCTCTCCCCTTTGGGCTTGTTGGGCCTCTCCGCCCTTTCTTCCTATTGGGCTTATTTTTGGAAGTTTTTATTTCACTTTTGGGGTATTTTTGGGCTTGCTTTGGATGGGATTATGGTCCTCAGTTTTGGGTTGGGCCATTGAAACAAAATTGGATTGATTTAGGTTTGGTTATTGAAATGGGTTCCATGCTAATTTTGAGCTTGGTTTGTTGAGGTGATTCATGGGCTTATCTCTGTAGACATTATAATGAGGGCAAAATTGGGGTGTCTACAAATGCCCCTCTTTAGCAAAAGTCTACTTTGTAGACCGTATGCCAAAGTAAAGACACCCGAATTTTGAGTGGTAAAGATGCCCCTCTATTTTCGGGGATGATTCCTCTGCCGTGACCATCATTTGCCCTTCCCCTTTTTTTTTAGGGTATCTCAAGGGTGCGTGTGCCCCTTGGTGGTTTTGCCAATAAAAGAAAAGTTTTTTACTTTCCTTTTAGGGCAAAACCCCCCCCAACCTCGAATCGCGCCGCTCTTCGCTAATCTTCGTCGTTCCGTTCTCGCTGTTCCTTCTTGTCGTACCTTCGAGCTCTCTCTTTACTTTTCTCCTTGTCGCACTCCGGTCTATCTCTGTCGATCGTCGGTCTCACTCGGTTGGAATGAATTTTATTTGGTGTTTCTTTATTCGTATGCTTTTGATCCAACTGTGCATCAATTTCTTGATTGCCTTAATCGTGCGGGTGATATGGGCTGCTTGATGGCTCGTTGTTGGGGAGATGGTCATCGATGAGGCCGCCGATGACCTCTAATGTTTCGCCGCCATATGGGGGTTTTTTTTTTGCATGAAAACCTCATCCTTTTGTAATGGCTTCCCTTGAATCAATAAAAATCTCTTCCTTTTCTTTGGATTTTGGTATGTGTTTGGAGGATAAGTGTTTGACCGATAAAAAAACGCCAGAAAGCTCGGATGGATCGAAGAACAATTGACGATACCAGTTGGTTCGAACGAAGATCTAAAAAAAAAAAATTTGAATCAGTTGGTTCGATCCAGTGGTTCGAACTAAAAAAAACTGCAATCCAATTTTTTAAAAAAAAAAGAAAAGAAAGAAAAAAAAAGTAGTTGGTTCGAACCAGAAAGTGTCTGGAATTTTTCCAAAGCAGCTGGTTCGAACCAGGAATTTTTTTTTTCTTTTTTTTTTTAAAAAAAAATAAGAAAATAATGTGAATCAAAAGTTTCCAGACCTACCTCTCCTAGTAGTTAGGTATTTTTGCCCTACCTCTCTTTTTTCTTTTGTGGGAGGTGGTAGCTTTCCCCCTTTTTTAGCAAACTTGTTTTAAGGGATGTGACTAACACTTTAAATTAATGGATGGATAATGGCTTGGTGCTAGACTTAGGGTAATGATTTGAGCAAGTTTAGCTCTTGTAGGGAGTTCATGTTATAAATGGATTCTTTTGGTTCGCATAATTCTACCCCATCCTACCTTCTTTTAATTATAACTTGTTTCTTGAAATTAGCATTCCTTTGCTCTTCTTATACCATTCATTTGCATTTTTTTCTTCTTTACTCATGTCAATGGATGACTTTATTCATTGGGTTTACTTTCTTACGGATGAAGATCGAGATGCGATTTTCACACATCATCTTGGTAACATCGCTCATCTTTTCCACGTGCGTATCGACTATAACTTACTTGCATGTGCCCGTCATTGTTGGGACCCTGAAGCTCATGTCTTTAGATTTGGTCGCTATAACGAGCTTTTTCCAATGGTTGAGGAGTATAGCCATATCTTAAGTATCTTTACCAACGATGATTTGATAGAGATTCCTCCTTCTGGTTATTCCCACCTTGACTTCAACGTGTAATCGGGTGGCGTGAATCAGAATTCCTTTCCTTCCATCCATTGTCCAAAAGGCGTCCACATTGGATATCTTGCTTAAATTTTCTTCCATGCTACTGAGCCAGTAACCCGTGGTGGAGCATTGTGCCTATGCCTTATGGGACATTTGATTTTCCAGTACGATGGAATTCGCTTCAATCGTTCGGTTGCCTTAACTTTGCAAGGGGCTAGAGCGCGTAAAGCTCTTATCCCCCTTATGCTCGGTGAAACATTGGATTTCCTTGATGGTTTCATGGAAGGGCCCGTTGTCGGAGGGAGTCCCGCTTTGTTCTACGTTGGAGATTTTTTCGTCATTCATCATTTTTTTTGTTATTATTTTTTTTTTCTTTTTTTCTGACTATATTTGACTTCACATCCTCTTTTTTTTTAGATATAGCTTATGGAGCATCTTCGACTCATTGACCCTGTTCTGGAGGCGCTTGGCTTGGTGACTAATGTGGTGCGTATTTTTAACCTTCGCTAATTGTATCATTAGGCGGCACACCTCGTTTTAAATAATCTCTGGGGACTCATGGAGAGAGAGATCTGCTGGCATTTGAGTGATCTAGGGATTACCTTGACCTTTACCCATACCGAAAGTCACAACATCTTAACTTTTACAAGCTTGACGCATCGCACGTTTTATTGTCCCCAAATACTCTATCGTCAGTTTGGATACAATCAAGGCATTCCCCAAATGCATGAACATTTCTTTGGCGTTACCTCTCTTACTACTGCCATCATCCGTGCTACAAAAGTGGCGTGGCGACGCTGGGATGGGTATAGGCTCCTTCGTCGAGATAATGAGGTACAAGCTGTGCCTACTTGTTTTTTTTTTGAGGTTGGAACTCTTTTGTGATATTTTGAATATATGGATGACCCTTTTTTTATTTGGTTTGTGTGACTTGTTTAGACATGAAATGAAAGTATTCAAAGGAATCGACATTCATCTAAATAACTTGGACAATACATAATTTTCCCTTTTTTTAAAAAAAAATTAACTTGAATAATTAACTCAAAACAGGAAAAAAAATTGAAGTTAGAGCAGCTGGTTCGAACCAGTTGTCTCCTGTTTTTTTTTCTTTCGCTGTTAGAGCAGCCGGTTCGAACTAGTTGTCTCCTATTTTTTTTTAACAAAACAACCAAAAAAAATGTATCCCTTCTCATTATGTCGTCTGATGGTACAGAATACAACATACAAATGGTTGTTGCGTCTTTGCACAAATTTTATTTAAAGCATTGATGGTAAAGGATGAATCTATTTTTTTNAGCAGCTGGTTTGAACCAGTGGTTCGAACCAGTTGTCTCTTTTTTTGTCGTTGTTGGAGCAGCTGGTTCGAACCAGTTGTCTCCTGTTTTTTTTTCTTACGCTGTTAGCCCAGCCGGTTCGAACTAGTTGTCACCTATTTTTTTTTAACAAAACAACCAAAAAAAGTGAAACTTATCTAAACTATCCATCATGAGACATGTCATTCATTCATTTTTATAGCTATAATGGGTGAGCAAAGTATATTAAGATAACCATGCACTTTTTTTTTTAAAATATGCTAAATCAATTTTCCTTCATTTACTTCCAAAGTGATGGAATGTAAAAAAAACTCTCATCATGATACATCAAAACCACACCTCTTATAGCATAAACAAAACTTATCATCCATCTGAGTTATGTTGCTTCAACTACATGGAATATTTTCAAAGCATGTCATAAACCATCAAACTATGCATAATATCAAGATATATCTAGCAAACTAAAATCAAGTCTTTATGCCAAAGCCCACCATGTCCGATTAAACCAAGTGTATTCAAGTGACAACAAAACATGGTATCAAAGTATGCTACCAAGTATTACAAACCAAGTCTTGAAGTTATGCAAACAAAGAAAACAAAACCAAAGATATCAACCTGAGGTGTGTTCACCTAATCTTCATCATTTCATCTTCCTCTTCATCTTTATCATCATCATCTATGAATTCTTCTTCTTCCTCGCCGATGCCTTGCCTGGATTGGGATCCTTTTGACGCTTCGTTGACTGTATTGAGGCATGATGTGTCAATGTTTCTATCTTCAGCTACGAGACGGAGTACCTCCTTTATGCCCTTCACATCAAAACGCATTTCTTATACAGAGTCAGCCAGATTCTTTACCTATGCCTCAAGAATAGCCGAATAGTCCTCCCTAGGTGCTTTGGATGATGTCCTAGAATCCTTCAATTGAGCTGTACTCCGTTTCAAGGTGGATTCATTCAACACCCCTAATCCCTTCCTTATGGGTTCATGCCTACTGATGGTGACTCGACATTGCTCAAGAATTAATCCTATAAGCTTTGGGAAAGGTAAAGCCAACTTCTTGCCCTTGTTAGAGTGTAAGGCAATCATTTGTCGTATGATATGAGAAGAGATGTCGATAGGCCATCTGTTCTTGACATAGTAGAGTAAGTAGGCCCACGGAGCTTTGATTGTGCTCTTGTTTCCTAGGCATGGGAAAAGATTGGTACATGCCACTTAGTATAACATCTTCACGTTCTGGGTGCATTTGGCAAGGGGTATGTACTCTTCCACTTAAGAGCTTTTCCAGTGAGGGACAACACAACTTCTTCTCTTGGTGGAAAACCTTCTTCAACTTCATCATTTCCTATGGGGAGAATAATTGGACTCTCAACCAGCTCTATGGAGAAAATGGAAGCAATGGTAGGTGGGTCAATTACTATTTCAATTCCTTCTACCATTGTGTGGAAAAGTGGGATAGACGGGTCCAGGTTATGCATATTTGCATAAAAGAGATACACAAGGCGAGGGTACGTCTTTCCGTCACCCAATAGAAGGGATTCCCAGTTGTGGTGTTTGAAAATGGGTTTCAAGTTCAGACCATACATTTGGCTAAGACCAACAGCTCATTCTACGGCCAAAGGTCGGTCATAGAACTCACTATAATAACATTTTTAAGCATCCTCACTAATGAAAAGATCCTTAGTTTTGGGACATTGATAAAACCTTCCTTTGCCCTTTGATTTGAACTTGGTGGGTGCTGGCCTGGTCTTGGCTGGCCTGGCGGGCTCTTGTTCTTCCTGAAATTGAATGTCCCTTTTCCCATTGGTTGTGCTCTTGCATGTGCTTGACATGATATCTGAAAAAAGATTTTTAAGGAGAAGAAAAGAAGAAAAGAAAACAACAACAGGCTACAACAAAGCCTTGAGATAAATTATCTGGCCTTGAATTAGTGTGTAGGAGTTTGGACACTTCTTTTTTTTTCAACAACAAGGTTTATTCAAATCAAGCTTCAAAAATCTAAAAATATTTTGGGGATCTTACCATGGGGCATGTATTAACAACATAATCAAAATCCAAGCAATTAAACTTAAACATTCATGGATTCACACAAGTCATTTCAAAGTTTTGATTTTTTCAAAACAATCCTCAAAATCCAAAATGTTGTGGGTTTTGCTATTTTGGTCATGCATTAACAACCTAATCAAAATTCAAGCCTTTAAACATAAGCATCCATGATCTCAAACATTTTTTCACAAGGTATCTCACAATTTTGATTCAAAGCAAATCTTAGAATCCAAAATACTGGAGGTTTTTCTATTTTGATCATACATCGACCCCCCTAATTCAAGAATTTGAGCATGAACATTAATGGTCTCCNAATTCAAGAATTTGAGCATGAACATTAATGGTCTCCAAAGAAAAAAAAATTTTAACCACAAAATCTTTCACAGTTTTGATTTATTTCAAAACAAACCCTAAAATCCAAAATGTTGGAGGGCTTTTGCTATTTTGGTTATGTATCTACAACCTAAATCAAGCATTTCAACACAAGCATTCATGGTACCCAAAAATTTTCAACCACAAGATAATTCAAAATTTTGATTTAATTCAAAGCAAACCCCAAAATCCAAAAATGTTGGAGGGATCTTGCTACTTGGAGCATGCACTAACCACATAATTCAAAATTTTAAACACAATCTTTCATAGTTTTAAGCTTATTTTAAAGGGTTTGACCAAGATCTAAACCTAGGGTTTGAACAAAAACCAAGATTCAAGGTCTCTTTGAAATAATCATAGAAATCCTAGAAATTATTGCTATTATTGAAAAGAATCTAGCACAAATAAGATCTATTGATGATTTCTACTTGATTTGCAACCTATGGTTTGAAAATAACTAAGAAAAAGCATGAAATCATGAAATCAAGAGGTGAGGTCTTAAAATCTCACTTTTGGATGAAGATTTGTGCAAAGAATGATGGAAAAACTTGAGAAATCTTCCTCATCCTTCTCCCTTCTCTCTCCTTCTTCTCCTTTTTCTTCTCTTTCTTCTTCTCCTTCTTCCTTTTTCTCTTCTCTTTCTCTCTCTTTTTTTTTCTCTGGGTCGGATTGAACCAATATGAGGGGTTGGCTCGATCCAACCCCTGTTTTAGCCTTTAGAAGACGCAGGTCAGAGGGATGGACTCCCCTGACCCGACCCATTTTTTTTTAAAAAGTTTTTTTTTAATAATTGGTTCGAACCATACTCATCTGATTTATTCTTGAATATCCATTTGGTACCTATCACATTAGTATCCTTTGGACGAGGTACAAGATACCACACATCTTGTCTTATGAACTGCCCTAGCACATCCTGCATAGATTGAATCCAGTTTTCATCCTGCAAGGCTTCAACCACATTGGTAGGTTCATACATAAAAACATAACATAGATAATTTACAATACTCTGTAACTGTCTCCTTAATTGAACACCAGCTTCAACTCCGCCAATAATATCTTCTTGATTGTGGCGTATTTAAGCCCATCTTATTGGTTGACCTTCTGAATCAACTGTAGGCTGTTTATCTTGATTCACCTCTTGTGATTGACCATCAGTAGTCAACACTTGAGTAGAAACCTCATCCTATTTTGTTGAAGTTGTACATTGACAATCATCTTCACTGTCAGAATCTTTTTTCCCTTTGACAGTAGCTTGTACTTCTTCAACTTCAGATGCATCTTCTGATTGTATGCCAATTAAGTCATCTATAACTATATTAATTGACTCCATTATAGCCTTTTCCTTTTGTTGAAAACTCTAAAGGCACGACTATCTAATGCATACCCAAGAAAGATCCATTCGTCACTTTTGGAATCGAATTTTTCAGTATTTTCTCGATCCCTAAGGATGTAACGTGGACTTCCAAAAACTCGAAGATAACTCAAATTGGGTCTCTTTCCGAACCAAAGTTCATATATGGAGTATTTAATGTTTTGGGTCTCAAGTAAACACGATTCACTAAATAGCAAGCTGTAAAGACGACTTCACCCAAAAGCGTTGTGCAAGATCTTTGTTATGGAGTAGAATTCTTGCCATCTCTTGGATAACACGGTTCTTTCTTTCAACTACACCATTTTGCTAAGGAGTAATGGGTGCTGAAAATTTTTGCTTTATGTTGTTCTCGTCACAGAGGTCTTCAACTTTGGACTCTTTGAATTTAGTTCCGCGGTCACTCCTAATCTACTTGATTTTGCAATTTTGCTTATTCTGAATTCTCTGGCATATAATAACAAACTCATCAAAAGTATCTAATTTCTCTCTAAGAAAGGCATTCCATGTATATCTAGAAAAATTATCAACCATGACTAGATTGTATTGCTTACCACCAATGCTTTCAGTACACATAGAACCTATGAGATCCATGTGTATCAATTGTAAAGGTTTAATGGTAGCAATATCTTTTGATGATTTGTGTTGATAAGCACAATATCTATTATATTTAATACCTCTATATTTATAGTAGTTAGCTAATTGTCTTAGTCTATTTGAATTAATTAAGTGTGTTTTGATTTTGTGTAGGAAATGTGAGTGGAGCGGTCAAAACGTGGTAAAAATCGACAAATTATACCATTTGGCGAAGTTGGCTAATTGATGAAGGCACCTGCAAAAAGTTATAAAGGCACCCATAACAGCACGTGGACACGTGCGAAAGTCAACAAGTCAAAGTGATGACATCAGCATGATGTCATCAAAATTCTTCTTAATACGTTTTTTAAAGAAAACAGAATTTCTTGTATAATTCTATTTAAGTAGGACCCACCAATTAGTTTCCTTTAAAATTTAGAAACTTAAAGGATGTATGTTGAAGGTTTTGGGAAGTCAAGGTTTTATTTTCTTAAGCAGCTGCTGGTTTTGGGGTAGTCGGCTAGGGAAGTTTTAAAAAAAAAAGACAGCTGCTAGGTATTAATTATTGGTGTTCTTCTCCTTCACGTGAAAAAGGAAGGTTAGGGTTTTTTATTTTTTATTCTTTTAGGAGAGGGATAGCTGCGGGAGATTATTAGTTTTTTTTAGGGTTCTGCTGCTATTTTCTTTTTTTTTCTTTTGGATGGCAGCAGCTAAAGAGAGAAACGGTGCTGAAGAGATAAGGTGTTGCTGCCTTCTTCTTTGTTCTTCAACGCCAAAAGCAGGGTACGGCTGCTACTGTTTGCTTCTTCTTCTTCACAAGTCAAAGAGAACATCTGCTGCTCTCTATTTTTCTTTACACAGAGAGGAGAGTTGCTGCTGTCCGTATTCTACTTCACGTGCAAAACAGAAACAGCTGCTCTGCTGTTTGGTTGTCTGACGCGCAACTAAGGGAGGCTGCTGCTTTGCTTCCTCCTTCTTCCTTCTTTCAACGACCAGAACAGAGGGCTTGAACATCTCTTGTTGCTGCTTTGTGCTGTTGTTGCTGCTGTGTGCTGGTGTATTTTCTTGTTCTTCTCGGAGGAGAAATTGTGCTGCTACCCTGCTCCTTCTTCAACGCACAAGAGAAAGAAAGAGCTGCTGTTTCGTTCTTCACACAAGAAGAGGCTGGATCTGCTGCTGCTGTTTTCTACGCATAAAAAGTGGGGAGAACAGGAGTGTAGACACAAGGAAGCTTGGAAGAAAATTCAGCAACCATAGCCCATCTTCAACCAATAAGCCCTCTTTCTTTTTCCGTTTCCTTGTCGTTAGTTTTTCATAATGAATTTGTTTTTGAATCTCTTAAGCATGTGTAGCTAGATTAATTATTTGGTTAAGGGTGACTTCTAAACCCTAGACATGGTTCTTAATTAATTAAATTCAGATTTGTCTTTCATCTCTCTTTTGGAATTGTTATATTTCACTGTTTTAATGTCATGAATTGCTGTCTCGTTTGTTTAGGTGCGCAACTAGATGAATGTGATAGTGATTTAATTGCTAGTTTAGTGTTTTGATTCGTTTTGTCAAGATTTCTAAACCAAAGTAGTGAATTGTCGTCAATGATTATGGGATATTTTCGTTTGATTGCAAGTGGAATATTACTCAAGTTAAATAAACCGAGCTTGTGTGTTTGTTGCTTGATTTAACCTATGTCTTTTGTGGATTATTGCTTTCATTAAATTAAACTTAGAGAGCTTGTTCTAGGTTGTTTGATGGAAAGAGATTGAGTGAAGAGCTTGTTTTGCTCAACGACAAAGTGGAGACGAATCGAGATAATCGAGCTTGTGATTGTCTTAGGGTTATTAATTTCGAAAGAGAGTGAAAGATAATTCTAATCATTAACTATTAATCATGTTTAGTGGTTGTGAATGATCTCTTAACCATATTTCTCGTCATATATTCTTAACCTTTTAAATTCCGTTTTTCTTAGATTAGAATTTAGCTAGTTGTTTTCCTTTAATTTGTTTACATATCAAATCAAAACCAATTTCCCCCACCCCCCCAATTTTACGTGCAACGTGTTTAGTGTGTCTTTAGTGTCTTTATGTAGTCTTAGTTATTTTTATTTAGTTTAAGTAGGTTTTTGAATTTTATTTTTAATCTCTAGTTAGTTTTAGTTGGTCTTCTGTCGATAACTTATAAATTAGGAACAATCTTCTGCGGGAATGACCCTTGCTTACTATTATACTCAATAACGATCTTACTTAGTGCAGGGATTTTAAGTGATACACTTTTTAGCGTATCATGTGTGGACTACTTGTTTGTTTACCTATTTGACATGGTCCACACACACCATCAATCTGTGCACTTGCCTGGGAACACCTCTAACCAGCTCCTTGTTGGCCAGTTTTGCTAGGTCTTTGAAGTTTATGTGACCTAATCTTTGGTGCCAAAGGTAAGTTGAATCAAGCTTTGGATAATTGCACAAATGGTTAGGAAAAACATCAATCATATAACAATTGCTACTTGTTCTCTTACAACGCATGACATAATTTCCATCTGCATTTATGATTTCACAACCTAAAGAAGTAAACTTAATAGAATGGTTAGTATCACAAATTTGACTAATGCTTAGAAGGTTAGCTTTCATACCTTCTACATACATCACATTCTCGATTTTAGGAACACCGGGCAATTTGATTGTACCTTTACCCGTGACTTTTGATGTACTGCCATCACTAAAAGTAACAAAGCCTCCAGAGTACTTTTTGAGGTGAATGAAGTTGGATTTATCACCTGTCATACTGCATCCACTATCCAAGAACCAATCAAGAGTGTTCCAGGCTTTGTATGCAATAAGGGCTACAAGACTTTTCAGTTCTTCTTTCTTTACCCATTGATAGTGAAAGTCTAAATTCACCCTACGGTTAATGAATTTAACCGTATGTCAATGTTGAAAGGTCCATGTTTTATGTTTGTCGAATTTCGTGTCAAAGGTAAACTC
>MVGT01002614.1:534507-592432 GCA_002174775.1 Macleaya cordata | reverse complement strand
TATAAAGAGGCAGGATATATGGCCCCTCTTATATGGCCCAATGTTCACCACTCAATCCGGACCGTCATATTTATATATCGTGTACGGTTGAGATGTTGCTGATGTGGCAAGCCTCTTACAAAATTTGGTTCGGCTAAACAAGTGGCTTGGCTTCAATATTTTTTCGTTTTTTCCCCAAATCAAGAGCAAAATGTGAAGAGCAGAGAAGAATCCAGAGGAGATCGCCCCAGATTTGGAGATCGCCGGGGATTACTGCATACCTACTTCTTCTTCTTCAAAGTACTCTTTCTCTCTAGGCCTGGCATGGCCCAAATGGCAGGTGGTGGCTTTTCTGAACCACTAACAAGCTCCACCAAAAAGACAGGAGCGATGTAAACAACCTTAATTCGACTACCCTTCTTTTCCCCCATCAGATCTGTGAACTTACCCTTCTCTCTCTAATCACTACTTTTTCACAATATCACTCTCTCAATCTAAAAAAACCCATCTCTCTCACTTTCTCTTTTATGAACTCTTTATTTGATGCCCCAAAAAGAAATCAGCCATTAATAAAAACTAAACAGAAACACCAAAACCCATGGATATTGGTCCTGTTCTTGAAGGGATTCGGTTGTTGTCGCCGGTGCCGGCAACAGTAAGAAAGGGAGAGGGATTGTTCAAGGAGGGCAGCCTCCTAGATGTCAGGTTGAGGGCTATTTTTTCCGTTCTCCAAAACTCCGGCGATCTCCAAATATAGCGTTGTTGGATTCGTTATTCATTCTTTACAAAAAATTTAATTTTTTAAGAACTCTTGAATATGTGGGATCGGATTTTTGTGAT
This sequence comes from Macleaya cordata, assembly GCA_002174775.1. NCBI lineage: Eukaryota > Viridiplantae > Streptophyta > Magnoliopsida > Ranunculales > Papaveraceae > Macleaya > Macleaya cordata. The sequence continues at coordinate 591,613 of MVGT01002614.1, read as the reverse complement.
TTAGGGGAAAAAAATATGGAAGAGGAAAGTAACATGTACGGTGAACATTTTAGCCAAGCAAGCCCCTTTTTTAGCCGATCCAAATTTTGTAAAAGGCTTGCCATGTCAGCAACATCTCAACCGTACATAATTTATAAATAGACGGTTTGGATTGAGTGGTGAACATTGGGCCATATAGAAGGGGCCATATATCCTGCCTCTTTTATAAAAAGACAGAAAACCCCTCAAATAAATAAAAAAGAGGTGCACGGACTGTCTTATTGATATCTTTTTCAGCACCATTGTGAGAAGAACCTGCCAAGATAATTCTGAAGCACGTAAGTCTGTCTTTCAGGAAAACTCATTTCGACTCATATTTTAAGTTTGTGGGCATCCAACTCAAAACTAATTGGCAATGAGTGGTGTAATCCAGGATCATTATATATTAGGTTTGCTAGGCTCTCATATCCCATGTGGGACTATTCTCATCATGCCTCCCTACCTAACCATAGTTAGCATGTACGCGTATTGTTCGTGTATTATTCACGACTTACTAGAAGCAGAAAACGATTTAATCTGCCGAATCATAGACCAATTCGGGTAAAATACGGAATTCGGAGGGATAAACGACTAGAACGCGACTTCAATGAGAAACGTTCAGAAACGGATTAAAAATTCGTCTCTTATAAAATCTCTGGATTAATAACCTTTCTCACCACGAATCTTCCTCTTTGTCAAACAGTCATAACCAAGATACTAAATATATATGTGATAGGTGGTGGATTCTCGAATTTGCACCCTAAGTTATACTTCATTGTATCGTCGTCATATTTAACCTCACCAATTGTTATTGCTGAGATTTTGTTCAAATTTATCGACAAACCTGAGATCAATTCGAAGCATATAAGAAGGCTTCTAAGTTAATGAATTTGTGACAGGACATCTTCAATGAAGGCTTCTAACTTTCAAAATATAGATCGGATTTGAATAAATTTTATACCGGAAAGTATTTTTCAAGATCTTTAAAACAAGATCAGACATTAATACCAAATTCAAAAAAAAAACTCAGAAACTCATTTACTAAGCTATAAAACCAAAATTGTATGTAAACTATAATTTGCATACTGCAAATTTATGCAAATTTTAATTACTGATGATATTAAGAATCTTAGGATTCTCTATGAGCCGTTCTACACTATGAGCCATCCTAGTTTTTCCAAAATCAAATTTGTACCATCCTAGGATAATTCTATGAGCCATCTTCATTTATAATAATAAAATAATAAGGTTTTATATTTTTTTAAACTACATTTATATAATATTTATTTTAAAATAAACCCTCATAAAATTTTCTATTTTCAAAAAAATTCTCTCTCTATTTAGATCCCTATGATTTTTTTATTTTCAACTAACTATTAATTTTATTATAAAATATATAATATTTTATATTAAAATTATATATAGGATGGCTTATAGCTAGTAATGATCAAAATTGATTTTGACCAACATGAATTTCACCTAGGATGGCTCATAGAGAATCCTAGAATTCTCAATATCATCAGTCATTTTAATTTGCATACTACAAATTTTTTAAAAAAACCCACTCACAAAGCAATACGACAAAGATTGTATGCAAACTATAATTTGCATACTGCAAATTTAAATTTATATATAGCTAATTTTAAAAAAAAAAAACCATTCACGAAACTATAAAACCTAGATTGTACGCAAACTATAATTCGTATTTAGTTAATTTAAAAAAAATTATTCACGAGTGTACGAAAAATAGACTATGCAAACTATAATTGCATTATCGGAAGATTTTTTTAATCTGGTATTGTTGTCTCATTTTGAAGATCTTGAAAAATCCTTTACAAAAATATAAATTTTGTCCAAATCCGATGCGTAGATTGAAAGTTATAGCATTTTAAATTTTAAATAAAATATTTTCTCTCTCTGTCACGTCATCGGTCCCCACAAAAGTAAAAACAGTTACAAGTGTTCTTTTAACAAAGAAAATGATAGTTTTGGTGCTAAAAATTTAAAGTTTTTAAAAGAAAAAAAAGAAGAACTAACTACCTAGTTTACAAAATGCTAAAAAGTAGGGACCATACTTAGAGTATCTCCAATGCAAATATGCTTTGCTTCTTATGTGGCATGGCTCTCAAGATATCCTCTTGAGACTTGCTTCCTATGTGGAGAAAAAAAACTCCACAATTTATGTTAAAGAGAAAAAGGCATCTCCAATGCAAACGTGGTTTGCTTGTTTGTTTTGCCTATGTGGCATTTAATTAATTAAATGTTTTATTTTTTTAACTGTAAAAAAAGAGAGAGAAAATAAGATTTGCTAAAAAAAAAAGATAATAATATATTTAATTAAATTTGCTGACTGGGATAGGAAGACATCCTCTTGGTGAACCTCTAGAACAAGAGGATCGACTAGAGGATGTCTTCTCATCCACATACCACATCATCTTCACATTAGATGAGCACATTCGCATTAGAGATGGTTTTAAGAATTAATTGAATGTGCTTCTTACGTGGCACACCACTTTTAAGCAGATCATACTTGCATCGGAGAGGCTTACAAACCAAAAAGGTGCATGTCATCTCCATCAAAAGGCTAGAAAAAAAAAAAAGGACTTTCAGCCCAATATTGTGATTAAAATATACATCATCTCAATCTCTTTCTCTCTCTTAGGGCACTAGTGGTTATTTCGACATTACTTTTCAATTCGAGCTGGTTAAATTTGCCTACGAAAAAATTATCAAAGAGATCATCCGGCAAAAATGGGTAAATACATGAGATTTGTAATTGCTTCTTGTAACCACTCTGCCTCCTCGTTGTTTTTAGTCTGCAACACCCCATCATCAAAAAAGTGTAGATTAATAAATTTTTAAAAAACTAATTTAATAAAGTGACAAAATTTTATTTTAAAATTTCAATTAAATGAATTAAGGGAACAAGATTATTTTTATTTCTATTTTGTGTGATTTTTCAAAATAAACAATTATGTTTAAAATAGAGAAAAAAAATTAAGATTTACTAGTTACCTCTGAACCATCATTGTGGTATTCATCTGTTTCTTGATGATTGTTGGTTTTCTTTGTTGTCGTCGATTCTTCACCTACTTCATTGTTCCTTGCAAATCTCCCACGGATTCGAATTCTTCTGTCTGCTAGGGTTTTTCGACAAGCATACTGTATACATCATTTATAAGAGCAAAAATTAAATCACATGTAAAAATATATATCATTTTGATTTTAAATTAATGTTGACTAATTTTTTATCACAACTTTTTATTGGTCATGATGTCATCCTTAGTATTACTAGCTCCCATATCCCGTACAAGGCACAAGGGCTTCTTTTAAAAATAAAAAAAAATTAAATTTTTTTATTAGATAATTAGAAAATTTAGTTGTTTTAGAATTTAGATTTATATTTATAATGTAAGTTTTTTTAACCCACACTTAAGAGAGAGGGTTTTGTTAACCCAATAATAGATAATAGATTGGGTCATATGTTTACAATATAGGTTTTTTTAACCTACACCTAAGAGAAAGGATTTTGTTAACCTAAGGCTTCTCCGATAGTATATTATAATAGATATGATATGCAGATTTTTTAAAATACTTAGGGACATGTCATCAAATTATGGAATTAAACTAGGGGTATGTATAAAATAACCGTATATACATATAATTTTATTTATTTTACATGCAAAATTAAAAGATCCAATTTTAGCTAGCTAGGGTAAAATATTACCTTGATGGTCTTATTGAAATTCCTTTGGTTTCTCTTTTTCAAGTACTTGAGAATCCTATTCTTCCGTTCTTCGCCGGAGTAACGTCGAATTTTTGTACTTGCTGGTTCTTCCATACTACTTTGTATTAACGAGTTACCTTGAATTTCCTGCATGCAAAAATTAACCAAAATAATTAATTAAAATACTGCTAATAATAAATAAATAAATAAATAATTACATCAACTATTAACTAAACTGTAAAATTATAAAAATTGAAGTATGCAACTAATTAATGCAAATTTTGAAGTTAAATAATAATTGCAACAAATGTAAATATTTGCACCAAAAACTTTCAAGAGTAAGGAAAATAAATGTATACCCAAACATTATTATTATTATTAGGATCACCATAATAGACTGCCTGATCATGAAAATCTGATCCAAATCCTCCACAATATTTCTTAATATTGATAAACTCATCATCATCATGATCATAGCTGCAGGCAGCAGCTTCATGAGCAGCTGACTGCTGTTGATATTGATGAACTACTCCAGCAGTATTAATATTGTTATTACAAAATCCAATGTCATAATCCGGTAAAGACGGTGTCGGCTCCATTACGTCGACGTTAAGCATCGGCATGACCCCAAGTTGTTGTGGAAATGATGAAACGCCAAGGCCGCCGAAAAAGGAAGATAATAAAGCACTACTACTAGTATCATTTGATGGTACCATTAATGTATTACAATTACTGCTAATAATAGATGATGATGACCCATTTTCAAAAGACGGAAATATTTCATGGTTATTCCATAAAAATGGTGGGGCTTCCACGCTTTCTTCGACGATTGAAGTTGGTGGTATTTCGCAAAATTCTGGTGATTCTGTGGTTGGTATTTGGCAAAATTCCGGTGAGAAAATGTAATCGGAATTGAATAGAGAAGTAGGACTTAAAGCCATTTAATTTAGTGAAGGGTACGTAGAAGAAATAAGAACCTATTAATTAATTTCTAGGGTTTTGAGTTGTTAGTTATTAGTGATGAAATTTGGATGGAAATTTATAGGCATGTTTTAAGTTTGAGAATTTTTCAGACTGTTGCATGTTTAGCTAGTTGGCCTGCCCAGACTGCCCGGGGAAAGAGCTAAGTAACAGTTTGAAGAATTAAACTGACCTTTGCCCTGCCTTAGGCACTGGCATTATTTTGCTTTTATTAGAAAGTAAAACGCTGTATAGTGTAACTAACTAACTAATTGGTGTTAAATAAGAGTCTGGTTCCGTGGACATCGTTTGATAGACATAGACATCGTTATTCATATCATCTTTGTGGGATCTATATAGAGATGATTAAAGAGCTGATTTTTGTTCGGGGTGTTCTTCTAACTAGAAATCATATCATTCTAAAATCGATAAAGCTTTTTGGCCCGACCAAATGACCGATCAAATGCCAGATCCTTATGTGGCAGGGTAGGACCCACCACTTTTCACCTCCTAAAAGTGTTATGAGGGGGTTTCCAACTTATGTGGCAGTGGGACCTACCATGCCACATAAGAATCTGGCATTTAATCGGTCATTTGGTCGGGCAAAACAGCAGCTCTCTTCTAAAATTTATGACCTAATCAAAACACTAATTAAAAAAAATGAACTGCTTATAAACTCACCTAACTTTTGATAAGGTTGTGAATTTTAAAATGATATAAATTTTAATTAGTATAATCTAAATGATGAGTAGAACATCCCTACCAAAAATTAATCATTGAATCAGATCTATGTGAAACCCATGGAAACCTTGTAAACGTAATGTCTATATAACGATGTCCATGGAACTCTGACTCGTTAAATAAATCTGCTATAGCTCAGTTTTTTTATTTATCTGTTTTTATTGACCAACAAAAAAATTTAAAATTATTTATTTGTATTACCCGTACTTTTTATTATTGGTAAATTGACATGCATGACCCTGATGTTTTGCAGGAATTAAAAATACACCCTTGGACTTTGGTCAAATATTATTGACCGCCCAATGGAAAAAATATATATAACCTGAACAGTTTATTAAACAAAAATAAGATTTTTGACCCGTCAATCCTATTGTCAAGTCATCTATTTAATCCTCCCACTTAACTAGAACCAATTAATCTTATCCAAATTGAATTCAACTCAATCGATTCAGAAAACCATAGATTATTTATTATATTAATGAAAGTACAAATTAAATAATTAATTAATCAATCATGATTTAACTGGATTGACTAAAAAGACTTTTTTTGAATTCAAAAGGGGAACATACACTTTTGCTTCTACTATAAGTATTTCTACTACAATGTAATAACAATTTGAAGGATAAATTGGGAACAAAATACTAAATTTGGCATGCATTAGTTCTAAACAAATCATTTGTCCTTGCCCTTACAAAAGCCAAAATCAAACTTAAAGCTAAGGAAGAACCTCTCTAATATATGGTATCTTATCTATATAAAGTTGTGTCCTCTAAGAACTAAAAGTCTACATATGTAGCCTATATATGTAGATGGAGAATCTTTGACACATGGGTAGTAAAGATTTGCATAAGCAAGACCAAATTCAAGAAGATAAACTTCCATTAGAAGTTAGAACCTCACAAAAATGGCCATCTTTTCTAATATTTTTTCTTAATTACCCTTATTTTAAATGACCAAAATATCCTCATAAATCTTAGGCCTAGCAGAGAATAGATACCATGCACCATCCCTCACACAACTTTTGACTCTTTTTTGGTTGTTTTCTTGAGTCATAATCTTCATAAGATCGATCAAGTGGTATGAAAAAGATGATTGAAAATATGGGGGTCAGTTGATACATGAAATGACAGTTTATTGATGTTTTACATTATTAGGGGCTTAATAACCCTTTTCTTTTTCTATTAGATAAGCTAATGTGTGTTACTCAGTAATAATACCGATATCGTCAATAACAAATATTAATCACTTAAATACAACTGGCATGAATATAAGTATACATATAAAATACACATGCTTTCTAGTTAATTGTAGAAAGAACAAAGCAGTAAAATGGGGAATACAAAATGTTTTCTCAAAAAATTACTTTTTTCATCAAATCTGATCTCTATCATGTTTTCTTCAAAACAAAGAAAAGGGAAAAAAAGCAAACTTTAATTGAAAGAGTGAAAGATTTTGTACAGTATTCCCTAGCTTAGTATCAGGTGCTCTGATTTTTCACTTCCATCAACCAATAACAACTTACAAACTTGCCAGCCTTAACAGACCCACTTGTGTAAAAAAATAAATAAAATTAAAGAAGTACTTTTTCTTTTAAAGTAGCTCTATATCTCTAACTTCTTCAAAGTTTGTTTCATACAGTTTAAGCAAGCAAAAAAAATGCAGAAGCTGATTTAATCATCTCTCATCAATAGAATATATCATCTAGAGAGAGAGAGAGAGGGAGGTGACATTGTAATCTCTAATCTGACACAAATGTCTCTTCTATATATATATCTCCTGCAAGTGGGGTTTATGTTCCACAAGATCATGTTATTACATGTTGTTGTGTTTGCCCTAGCTAGAAGTTAAAACGAAGTCATGTAAAAGGTGGTTTTGATGGAGCATAAGATCACTGCAGTGCAGATTAGGTTTCATCTAGAATATTATTCTTGTACCAACTTTAGATCCTCTTCATGCATGGGTTGTCTTGCTTTTCATCAACATTTTCAACCTCATTTTGATGCAAATAGCTCAGAAAGTATATTTCTTTGTCGGAATCTAGTGTTGATCGACATACAAGGAAGACCCTAATCATATAAAGATTTTTCATTTCATACATGTATTTGTGGATGGCAATGAGTCGCCCGGGCCGGGCCGGGCGGGTCAGACTTGGGCCAGGTTATATAAGGAGTTATACCCAGATTATGGTGTTGGCTAGGCTCGGGTATGGATTGGGCGTTGGGCCTAGTCAAGCGCACGATCACTTAAAAATAAAATGGAAATTTACAATTAATCTTCAAAATGTAAGGTTCCATTAAATGACATTTAAGACCACCAAAGTTATTGGTGCCTGCTAATATACTTTCCCTCTAAGATTTGAACAGGCAAGATTCTTCCAGTGGAGCTTCAAAGCGGGCGGATAAAGGGTCCGGTAATGCTAGGGTTACCGAAAAACCAACAGCAAAGGAAAAAATTTGGGTTTGACGCAAATCACGAGTTATGTGACGCAAATAAAGAAGATGTGTGAATACACACTACGGTCAGATTTTAATTCTGTAGGTTTTCTGTAGGATTCGAGTCAGGTCAGGCTTCAAAAGTATCAAAACCCTAATCCCAATCCCGCCACAAATTTCCAAGTAGGGCCAGATTTGGCTGGTTCTCAAGGTAGCAAGGGTGGGCCAAAGGGCTTATTTGCTAACCCATGAGCTTCTTTTTCTTTTTCTTTTTCTTTTTCTTTTTCTTTTTTTACATTCATTGCCGAATATTAACTAACATTACATACACATCAGCTGCCACGTCACATGATTAGCAAATGTAGCACATGTAGCATTACACCATGAAAAAACCTAGTGCCTAGTGGGGTGGGTTCATGACTTGAAAAAACCTAGAGCATAGATTGATTTCTCTGTAACAAGCCAAGTGTTGTACAAAAATGAATACCGCCCCAATAGGTACACGTACAACAATTGCTTCGTCGAAGTGTAAATAAAACTTGGGAGCAATGAATAGAAATCAAGAGCAGTTTTCTCTTTAGCTTTTCCTCTTTTTTTTTTGGTTAAGATCTTTTAAAAAAGATAACCATCAATAACAAATAAACAGAGAACTCATTCCATAAACCATGTTAACACGATCAGTCTTACACTTACACAGCTTCTTCATTTGTAATCTTCAATCAGACTTCAACGAGTGTGAGACTCGTACCTACTATGCTTTTCAGTTATTGGTAAACGATCCATGTTTACCAGATCACACTCACACATCAAACAACAATAGAAGTCATGTGACCTCCAAGAAAACCTGCAAACGAGAGGTGACTTGACTTAGAATTTCTTCCCTGTTACCCGGCACAGCACAAGTGGTTAGTTTCTAAGTCAACAAGTAATGCTACATGGACCACATAACAAACAGCTGATGTGCACATAACAAATTAACTTAAGTGGTCAGCTATGGGCCATACTTCTGTTCCTTTTGGAAAAAAGAAAAAAGGGTTTCAGTTAGAAAGCCTTATGTGGTCACATTAGCTGACGTAGCATGCACACATTATGTGTTCAGATAATGTGGTCCATATAGCACTACTACAAAATCAAGGACTTCAAACTATGCAGCACAAGTGAAACTACAATAAGCTTAACCCGTGACATTTGGCTCGCTTGAAAATACTTGCCAAAACAACCTAAACAATGTCTCCACATTCTAAATCTACCCCCAACAACTGACACCTCTCTCTTCCCTCTGGATTTTCAAAACCAGCCCAGACTTTATCAATTATTCCCCTTTGTTTCTATCAGCAAGTTATTAAGAGCATAATGAAACAGAAAGCAGAAATGACTGTGACTGTGAGCGTGTGTGGGTGTGGGTGTGTGCCAGGGAGAGAGAATTGTATGTAACACACCTATTATCATGAAGTATCTTCAGAACATGGCTTTAAGTTTTAATGATTGTTACGATTAAGCAACCCTTGAAACGATAGGTAAAGATCTTTGTTGTCTGTACCAAATATTTCTTCTGCCTTCCTCAATGTGTCCTGGAATGGGGAAATATGAAAGTGAGACCATTTTCTTCTGTTTCAATCAATTCAATGACCAAGAGATTTCACTACAACATTTTCACAAGCTAACTGAAGAGCAATAATTGATTACCTCTCGAGATTGCTTTTGAGCATTCAGCTCCTTTATGTTGGCTAAAAATGCACTGAACTGCTCATAAGATAGATGGCTCCTGAATTACAAAAGTTCCAAAATTAGAGTGCTTTTCAAAATTGTCAATTGAAATCATGAGTGAGAACTGGGCACAGGAATCAGACCTTGCTTGGCGGAAGAACTCTTTTCCATCAATTCGAGGAGTGCGTCCTGAAAATTTTACAAACCACATAAAGAAGATGTAATTAGAAAGAAAAACAAAGACTCCTAAGAATAAAAGTAAAGACAAAGACTCTTAACTCTTACGAACAGCATTATTGCTTTTCGCCGAGTCATCCCTTTGGACTCGCTTTGAATTGGGACCGAATTGGCAGGTTCTACCATTCCAACTCAGAATCAGTTTGGCCGATTCGTTCCCCTAGTCTGATTCGGTCAACCATGGTCTACATAAGTAAGTTGCAAATGCAACAACAGCTTTTTCATAGGGTGTCAACGGGTCAGTTCTGGTTCGATTATTTAACTACCCAGAACTAGAACCTATAAATTATTCATAGCATTGTCAACTGGTCAGTTCAGGTTTGGTTATTGAACTACCCAGAACTAGAATTTATAAATTAAGTCGGTTTCGGTTCTTGTGGTTTAGGGCTAATTGAGTACTCAAAAAGTGGAAACAGAACAGGGCTAATTGAGTCATTGGTTCTTGTTCCAGTCGGTTCTCGAGTATATCATTCCTGATTCCCCAATAATTAATTATTCTTATATGGGTAAAAGTTAAAAGTAATAAAGTTAAGCAAAAAATTCAACATTTGTAAGCAGGTTCTGATTCCTATAGGCTTGGTTACCGGTTCCTCCAAATATCGAATTACCCAGTACTGAAATATGTGGAACCAAATAGAGGAAATCGGTTATGGTTCAGTCCTTTGATAAACGGGTATCAATTCACACCCCTCCTTAGCACCATTCACAAAATTATAGAAATTTGAGCTTCAGTGACTTTAGTTCTTGTTATGGACCTGGTAATGGGCGCCCACGAGGGGGAGAGTTTGCCGCAGAAGACTGCTGACTTGATGGGTACCATGAAGACAATGAACCTCGCCCGTCATAGTGGGATTTTGTGGGCGACGTGGTACCGGACGTACGCTTAGGAGATTCAGCAGCAGAATATCCTCTAGGGGATCCACTCGTAGAAATCACTTTTGGAGTTCCAGTTGGAGTAAGCCTTGGTGTGATGTATGGAGTCATAGAGAACCTCTGCCCAACGTGCCTAGAAGCTATAGACGCACACCAGCTTAAAATGCATCAGAATGACCAATATTGGAAATGAGCATTATTCAAAAAAAGAGGTTATACACAGACCATCATCAATTTGGTTCCCTGTTTCTGTAGAGCCACTGACAACATGAGACGTCGTGTACCCATTCCCTCCCTCATCTTAGGCACCAGGTAATTAAACATGTCAATGACAAGATTACCAAGTTAGTTTCCTCTAATAGAGACACATAATGGCTTTTAAGTATTATGATATTACTAATAAAAGAAACAACAAGTCAAACTTCAACAAGTAAACTATAAATACCTTTTGCCGAGTAGACTTTTGAGATGGATTGGTCACAGGTCCCTATATCAACAGTTTCAGCTTGCTGCAAGAACAAAAGTAAAAAGTTCTTGGTCTATGGAGTAATAGACACACGCAGATAACTAGGAATACAAGTCCTTTACAATTATGAAGCACTATGGTTGAATCTTACAGATGAATTATCATCACTGAGTGACTGCATTAGTTGCCTCTTGAATGTCTCCAACTGTCAAAACAACTCAAGTTTAGTCTGCAACTTAGTATGAGTGTACGACAATGGAAATGGTGTGAGCTTAGAAAAGAAAATTTCTAAATAAAAGCAGTTGAAAATTATATTCTGTTTACATTAAACCACACCACATAAAAGAAAGTAATCAACATCGAAAACATTAAAAAAGAACATGCACCTTCATTATGAGACAAAAAGAAAACTGTGACATCTACAATCTTTGCAATTGAATGGCCTCTCATATCTCACTCTTACAGCTAATTGTTCATTTAGATTTAAATTTTCTCTTGAGAACAAGTCTTTTCATACTGGGACATCTATTTTTGGTCATATGTTCTTACACATGATCAGAATATACAGGATATTGAATCCTTGTAAATCTACAACTCAATTGGATAAAGTTACGGATCAACATAGGGTTGAATTGGAGTCGATCCCCCACGCAGTCATATGGACCATTTGGAAGACAAGAAACGACGTTATCTTCAAAGGAGAGACAAGGCGGTTCGATAAGATTATTCTTTTCTTCAAAGGCCTTATTTTCCATTGGAGTCGTAGTTTGGATTGGGCTAGTAGGTATATGTTTGAAGATTTCCTCTTCAGTTGGGAGTCTTTGTTAAATTCGATGTAACTTTTTTGGTTTCTTTGCTCCTTTACTTTCTGTATGTTTCCTCATTCTTTAATTGAATCATTCTTGACATCTTCTCAAAAACATAGGGTTGAATTGCAAAATAGGGTGCATGCAGCCAAACCCAATATTCAGTACGACTCTCATTATGAGATGATAATAAAGAATCATGATTAAGACAAAGGGTGGAACAATCTTAAATAACCATAAGTTTTTACTTATGATTCCTCCATACTCTTCCTCTTCTCTTTTCGGAATTTTCACCTGCTAAATTTCAACTCAGTGTTGGAGCCAAATTGGACATATGGTGAGGGGGAAAGGCATTTTTCCTTTTAAAAGACTATGGAAGCTTTAGCTTTCCACTTCATACTTCTAGTACACAAAACATCCATCTCAATCAGTCTTAATGAGAACAGTGTTTTGATCTAGGTATTATTCGAAATCATTACCTGACTCTAACTCCTACCCAAAACTTTTGGGAGGACAATTTTTTCTTATTAAAAGACCACGGAAGCTTGAAATTTCTACTGATATTGCTGGTAGCCAAAAAATACAACTGACTCGATCTTACTACGAGCAATGTCATGATTTAGGTGTAAGTCAGAATCACAATGGATTAGTCTAACTCCATGCTGCCCCAATCTTTGGGTTGACTCCATCTTTGTTTTTTGAGACACAATTACTCGGACCTGGGCAGCTGGATAATCCAAGTTGAGTTAATTTTGTCTTTAGTCCTAACTGATACCAGTCCCAAAAATGAGAGCGTTTCTAAGTGAGGTACTTAATTATTCATGCTATATAAGCCAAAAACATCTCAAACAACTTTTTCTTCATGGCATTCACAAGCTATAAGTCTATTTCTATAAGTAAATATGTAGATTCTTTAGGTTTCTAGGAAAAGAAAAATGTGTATATAATATCATGTCATGATCAAATATCTCTAGTCTTAAGCTATTAGCTAGAGTAAGCTGTATGCATGTATCTCTAATATAGTATTGATTGAACTGGGTAACTCCGAATAAGCAAAATTCGACTATTTCCAACAGCTCATCATCTACTGAAATTTTCAAAGATAACCAGCAATGTGTTCATAATGGAAGAAGACCCAATTTAAAGCAAATATTTTCTCAAAATGGTAAGATGTAGACATCTAGTTGTCCACGCACTAATCAAGGATATTGATTCTCGAGAAGAGAATAGTTGTGTTGGTCTCCCTCAAACTACCCGGGGATCCCATGAGTGAATAGAAAGTTGGCTCTACATCAGATTTCAGTTGAGTCATCCCATTTATCCTCTTAAAATGTTGGATTTCAATCTCAAGTTCAAATAATAGGAGTACACCATACTAATGTGCCTCAAATGATCCATAATCCCCATCTCAGGTGCCAATGAGCACATTGAACTATCCATTTGAATAATAGCACTCACCCAACAACCAACAAAACCATGCATTCATCAATTAATAACATCCCAAACTTAACAACAGGCATGTCAACCAAAGACCCTTCAAAAACTATTCAAAATTAACTTCTTTAGATCGCATTTTCTTCCATATTTTCCAAAAAGTGGCAAAAGGGACCAGACTCCAGAACTCATAGTGGTACCATCACCTAGAAATAACAAAGATTTGACCTAAGCGGAGGTCATTTCATCCCAAGTTATTCTAAGAAGACCACCCAAACCTCTCCAAGAAAGGTATAATGAAGGTCATGATCGATGAAATTAATGTGTCTTACATATGACACTGCTATCAGGTATCTGGTAAATCCTACTAACAGATAATCCCACGTAAGGATATTGTCGAGACTCGCAGTCTAGGAAGGAATGACACCTTCTGTGGAACCAAAAAGAACACCACATCAATTTAACTAGAAACATAGACAAACCCATTCAGATACTTTTCTTATATATAAAGTAGAAACACCTAAGAACAAACAAGCTAAGTTCCATCCTAAAACTCTTCGCTTGCTATGAATCTATTTTCAGGTCAGGCAGTTAGTCTTCTAAGATATTATAGACTCCAAAACACAATATCATTTTCCAGAATCACAAAATCACAAACTCTAGCCTAATTAAGATTATAAATAGAATAAATAGTTGGGAATCCACAAATTCCTTGAAATTCTTAGAGAATAATCACACCCATGGAAGGACAGGTTGAGGGCCAAAGATTGATATAATTTGATATGGAATAACACGGCACCTAAATCAACAGCTTTGTGCTGCTTTACAGTATTTCAAAGGTTTAATATTCATATTGGCAGAGGCATTTCGAGTTGGGCCCCTGACCTAGAACTTCTTAATGTCTCTATATTTCGGTGTATTTTTAACTCAGACAGTTTTCCCGAATATCCAGCAAGAAAGAAACTCACATACATAAATGAAGAAATTAAGAACTAATAAACAAACAGGAAATGAATACATCAATCTGACCTTTGCCAAATCCCGGTTTAGTTTTTTTGCAGTTATGGCAAGCGAATCTCGTTCATTTGATAGCTTAATCTACAATACAAACAGAAAAACAAACTATCAACAATAACCCTAAATTCCTCTCAAATGTTAACAAAAAAAGAAAACTATAATTTCCAATTCGTTTCAAATGCTTACGTTTTCCTCAAGAACAGTTCTTAACCTAGAATCAGCCACCTGAGAAGCCTGATCGAGCTGCGAAACCTTTTCCTCCAGCTCAAATATCACCCGATCTTTCTCCGACATCTTTTGCCTCAACCTTCCGTTCTCCGATTCAAGTTTCGACACACGAGATGCAATCGCCATCGACGTAATCTTCCTTGCCAAATCAAGTTGATCATACGGATCCGTCGGAATCACAGATAATATCTCGTCTGGTAGATGGAAATCTGTTCCACTCCCGCTATTGTAATTGCTACTATGCGTCATCTTCTTCTTCTTAGTTTGGAAACCCTAAAAAAAACTCCAAAACAAAGAACAAAATCTTATAAAAATTCGAGAATCCTTGAGCTTTCAGAGGCCGCCAACTACGAACAGAAACAGAAATTACAGAGAGATGGATGCCGTGCAGAGAATAATGATCTGAACATTTCGCCGTAAGAAATACATAAAAAATGGTGTCAATGCGTTAATGGTTTTAAACTTTCTCTCTCTTCTCTTTCTCTCTCTAGAATTAATAATGTAAGAGATACAGTTTGAAATTTTGGGACTTTCCCTCCATGTGACCCAAAAAAAAAAAAAGGTTTTCTTTACAAAATCGAAGGGGTAGAACAAAAAAAATTAGGTATTGTGTTGTATTTTCTTGATACAATTTTTGTATTTATTGGAGGGAAACCAAAAGGAAAATATTAAAAATCAAAATCAGCATTTCATTTCTCATGGGGAACAAGTGCCGACAACCGCTTGATCAGTTAGTTGGTATCCCTCCATGTAATTGATAGGACATGCATTCCTTGTTATGTCTTGTAATCCCATCATGGGTATTTATTGTAATTGTGAATAGTTTAATATTTCTACCCTAGTTTTGTTTAGAGAGGATTTTCTTCGTTACAATGACTTCGAGGTCTTAGGTTCTAAGGGCAAGGCTAGTGCACACTCTTAAACTTCAAATTCAGCAAAATTTTAAGATTAGTGGGCACCCTTAAACCTCAAATCCCTCATCTGGACCGGTGGTTTGATGGAGGCTGAAGGGGATAAGGATACCCGCAGAAGTTTTCGGCGACGCAGAACTTATCTGCGACAGAGCTTATCGCAGTTAAGTTCTGCGATGGCTCGCATATATCTTCTGTGGTAAGCTCTGTCGCACATAACTTCTGCGACAGCTCGCAGGAGTTTTGTGCAAAAAATTTTGAATGTTGGGAATGTTGGGAATTTTATGTGGATCAGTAGTAAAAAAAAAATCTCAAAATTTTGTTCTTATCAGTAGACATGCCACATGAATAAGACATTATCTTTTAACACATTTGCATTGGAGATGCTCTCACGTGATAGTAAGAATGCTAATCCTACAAATGCGCAGGTCATTTCTGCAACGGTAGTGTTAGGGTTACTGAAAAACCTATAGAATAATCTGCATAAAGGAACAATTTTGAGTTTGATGCAAATTACGAAGATATGTGACACGAATCACGAGGATGTGTGAATACACACTACCCTCATATTTCAATTCTGTAATAATTTGTTTGAAAGGGGATTCTAAGGTAGGGATTCAGTGGGGACTAGGGGTTCATGTTTTTCTGGTCTGTTTGGCTGCCAAGAATCCCTAAAAACTTGTTTCCCAGGAAAATATATCTTCCAGCAAATCTCTATTTTGGAGTCTCACCTCTTCCGAATTTGCTGGAATTCTAAACTAAAGATTCACTATGTATTCACCCCTCAATATAGATTATACCTACACAAAATTAAAACAACAAAATAGAGATTTTTCTTGAATTTTAAATGACAACCAAACAAACTAAAGGATTCATTTTTTTTAGGGATTCATGTTTCATTAAGTATAAATTCTATATCCAAACACACTGCCTTAAGTATATCATTATCCATACTCCAAATCATAACATCTATAGTCATGTCAGCATGGGTCATCTCAATCGTTCACCCTAGCTACATGCAACTACACAGTGCGATAAACTTTCAGGGGTTTAACATAGGATGACACGTGGTCTTTCTTTACTTATCTCTCAAAGATTTGTCAGTATCTTACTTTTACGTATGGAATACTTCCATCCTGCCAATCCGCAACTACCCACTTAAATATCGCCACGTGTCATCACTACTTCCGCTAAGTCCGCCACTGTTACTTTTTTAGTACCAGAGAACAGCAGCTTCACTCATACTCTCACAGATTCCAGAACCAGAGAAAAAATTCGATACAAACAGAGAGAAAAAAAACGATAATGGTGGAGAAGACGACGGAGCAAGTTAGCAGCTGTGCGCCAGGGTTCAAGCTAGTGGGATACACAAATTTCGTACGCACCAATCCAAAATCCGACCGATTCCGAGTCAAGCGATTCCACCATGTCGAGTTCTGGTGCACTGATGCAACAAACTCAGCTCGTCGATTCTCTTGGGGTCTAGGTATGCCGATTGTAGCGAAATCCGATTTATCCACCGGAAATATGACACATGCCTCTTATGTTCTCCGTTCCGGTGACCTTAATTTCATTTTCACTGCTCCTTATTCACCTTCAATCGCCGGAAATCTGACCCACACTGCTTCAATCCCAACTTTTAATCACACCACTGCCCGATCTTTCTCATCTTCTCATGGACTCGCCGCGAGAGCAATCGGAATCGAAGTCGGTGACGCTGAAGAAGCGTATCACGTCAGCATTGCTTACGGCGCGAGACCTTCATCTCCTCCAATCGAAACCGACAAAGGCGTTTTCATTTCCGAGGTTCAACTTTACGGCGATGTCGTGTTACGTTACGTGAGTTTCAAAAACCCTAACCCTAATTTAACATTCTTACCAGGTTTTGAACCAATGGACGAAACATCTTCGTTTCGAAATCTGGATTTTGGGATCCGACGGTTAGATCATGCGGTTGGGAACGTAACAGATTTAACAAAATCGGTTTCGTATGTGAAATCGTTCACTGGGTTTCACGAGTTTGCTGAGTTTACAGCTGAAGATGTGGGAACGAGTGAGTCTGGGTTGAACTCGGTCGTGTTAGCGAGTAATGATGAGATGGTTTTGTTACCTATGAATGAACCGGTTTATGGGACAAAAAGGAAGAGTCAGATTCAGACGTATTTGGAGCACAATGAAGGTGAGGGATTACAACACCTGGCGTTGGTTAGTGGGGATATTTTTAAGACGTTGAGAGAGATGAGAAAGAGGAGTAGTGTTGGTGGGTTTGAATTTATGCCTTCCCCACCACCAACTTATTATAAGAATTTGAAAACTAGGGTTGGTGAGGTTTTGAGTGATGAACAGATTAAAGAGTGTGAAGAGTTGGGGATTTTGGTTGATAGAGATGATCAAGGTGTTTTGCTTCAGATTTTCACTAAGCCTGTTGGTGATAGGTAATTTTTTAATCCTTTTTTTATGTAATTTTTTCTATACTAATTTTTCATCACGCTGAGAAAGCTGATGTGCATGTCGTCATATGACTTTAAATTTTGTGTGATGATCCATTTACATAGAAACTTGAGGTCATCTAATGACATTTAAATGGGGCTCATGCAACCCGTCACCATCATAGATTTATTCATTCCAGAGGGCCCAAAAATTGAACCCACAATGCCATCCCAACTTATGGGGTAGCTGAGAGAGATGGGGTAGCATTAACACATTTAAAATAAGGAAAATGCTACTCGGCCCACCAAAATCATCCCAACTTATAGCTTTGGCAAGGGAAACCATTTGAGCTGTGACATCAATTGGGACAACATTTTAGGCCCTCCAACATTACAAACTTTGAGGGTTGAGAATTTTAGGATGACTACTTAACATATATAAAATTTTAAATTGTGATTTGCACTAGTATATTGTTTTATGAGGGAGGTTATTGCACCCCTCTTAGAACGCCCCTTTATAATGCCCCCACTTGTGGGATCCACATGCGATGCATTCGGGCGCTGATTTTTTTTAGAGTATGTTCTCCTCATTATGTACATCATCATATTAAAAAATTAGCCAATTCTAAAACTTTTAACCCCTTCAAATAGTTACTAAATTTTTAAGGGCTAATTTGATGGGGTTAGAAGTTTTAGAAAGAGCTGATTTTTTAATATGATGATATACATAGCGAGGAAAACATCCTTTAAAAAAATTAGTCCCTAAATATATCGTATGTGGGCCTCACAGACGGAGGCGTTGCAAAGGGGGCGTTCTAAGAGGGGGTGCAATAACCTCTGTTAAACAATAGTCTTGTAATCAGTTGTAATAGATTAAAGACTAGTTATGTTAGTTAGTAATGTCAACTCAGGTTGTTATAAGTTTGTTAGAGATCTATTTCAGTATTGTAAGGTCGGTTGTATCCTAACAAAATCTATATATGTGATCTCTCTCTGATCTCTTGTTGAATAGAGAACAGGGGAATTCTTTCTTCCTTTCTGTTTCAGCAACCTCCCTCTTGTTTTATTTCAAAAAAGTTTATCTATATCATTATTTAAGGATTTTTTAGAGAGGAATTTTGTAAGGACCCGGAATTTGTTGGTAAATTGATTAGATTTATAATAGTTTTCGAAATGCAGAAAATCGAGGACAAAAGATCTCTTTTTCCTGGCAAAAGCCAAGTCTTTTACAAGGAGAGGTTCAAAGTAGTGAATGGGCAAAACTTTGCTCTTCCCCTAGAGAAACAAATTTTCACTTTAACATTTTAATCAAAGAAATTGCAATTTGAAATATTTTGTTTGATAAAAAACTTTGTTCATCATTTTTTTGGTTGAGTTTATCTTTCTTAATTTTTTTTGTTGGTTTTACTTGTTTTGATTTTCAATTTTTGTGATGGAACTGTACAGGCCAACTATATTCATAGAAATAATACAGAGGTTGGGATGTATGTTGAAGGATGAAGAAGGTAAGACTTATCAGAAGGGAGGGTGTGGTGGATTTGGCAAAGGAAATTTCTCAGAGCTCTTCAAATCTATCGAAGAATACGAGAAGACACTCGAGACAGCCAAAAATATCTATGTTCCACCTGCAGCAGCCACCGCCGTAGCAGCAGCAGCCGCCGACCCTTGAAGATTAGATGATAAACACACAACCTCTATCTCTATCTCTTTATCGGTGTTAGTTTGGTAGAATTGAAATAAAGGTCTGAGTCAATTCTAAAGCCTTGCTTAGTACATTGTGAACATTTGCTATACGCAAATGTTTAGAGACCCGCATCGTAAAAATCGACTATTGCTTGGTATGTTCGTTGTAAATTCTCTCTCTCTAGGTTTCAGTTCTGTAAACTGAAACATAGGTTTAAATTGGTTTAGTAACTTCAATATTTTACAGCAGTAATTAGATTGTAAATATTTATGGTTGCTTGGTATATTTGCTTCCTGTTTCGATTGGCTTAGTTGAGACTTGAGACTTGAGACCTGAGACCCTACCCCTACATCATCCATTTTGATGGCAATATCAGGTTGGGTTTGGACCTAGATCTTTTGGTTTGGATCACAACTAGCAAATTCAGTTTGAGAAAAAAATAATGTGCCAAAGGTTGGACCCAAGATTGCCAAAGCTAACAAGATTCGATGGTTGGAAGCGTTGGTTTCCATGGGGGAGGGAGGGATGTGGGTTCGAAATTCGAATCCCACGAAAGGTCCCCTTCTTCAATTAATATGGAATGGAAGATCCTTCCTTCTTCTTCTTCTTAAGTCTTAACCCTAGGCCCTAGGGCTGTTTCTACTTGGTTTACTACCCTAGATTTTCTTATACCAGATTCTATCTGCCTCAAGGTATTTGAGAGCTGTAAAAATCCTGCTGTCCATGAAAAAAGAGAGAGAATAAGAAAGAAATAAAGAAAGAAGCCTACTATAGTGAGCTGTAGCTCTAGCAATGATAAGTAGATAAATATTTAATAATTTTATTGTTTTAAAAATCCAATTCAAGACTTACAAACACTCTTATGTACTCAATAAGTAAGCTGCTTATCATCAAATTCAATTGAATCTCAAATATCAACAATACAAAAAAATAAATAAATAACAAATTACACACAATATATATTAAAAAAAAATAAATTTAAATTAAATTAAAAAATCTAATTTCTCATTCATCCACACATCTTCAAACATTGTTGAAATTGTCATCCTTGGTGTTGGTGTTGGTGTTGGTGTTGGTGTTGGTGTTGGTATGAGGAGGAGGAGGGGGTGAATTAGGATAAGAAGCAAGATCGCCGCCGCCGCCATTAACACCAACACCTGGTGGTGGTGTTGGCACCCCGTAAACCTGAGCACAGGTGCGCACGTCCTGTCTTCCCCTGGCTCTCCCTAAGTAATAGCAGCCAAAACCAAGTACAAGTGCAAATAGAATCAAAGGCAGAGAGATCACCACAACAAGACCCATCTCTTTCTCTCTCTAAAATCTCTGATTTATTTTATAATCAGACCTCAATCCACCTCCAAATTCACAGCTTCAATTGTGTGTAGAGAGAGAGAGAGAAATGTAAGTGATGATTGGAGAAGAGAGAGAATAAATAAAGAGTAGAAAAGATGGATGGAAGCTTCTTCAATTCTCAGCTGCTGGAAGAGTCTTCTTCATCACAATACTTTCACCGACAAAAAAAAAATAGAGCTAATGTTTAGGGTTTTATAGTGTTAATACATTTCAACGGTTGGCTTAACGTTCAAGTCTCTGCTCTCTCCAACGGATACTTTTTCATTTTTTGGGTTTAATAATTCGTGGAAGTACTTCGACAGCCAGGACTGGTAGTGGTAGTGGGACCCATTTACATCTAAAACTTGTACGAATTGATACTGTTCTCTGAAAGAAAAAAAAAGGGAAAATGATAAACATGCTCAGGCCGTTGGATTTAAACGCACAAGTTCAGTGAGATCATCACATTTACTGATCTGATGATTGAGGAGGACTAATGCACCCCTCAAATACTTATATCATTCCCTGTGCCTATTAATTTAAAGATATGCTAACATTACTAGCTACATAAGAAGATCTGTGGATAGTATGTCTATTAATTTGAAGATATGCTAATATTACTAGAGCGCAGAACGGGAGTGGGAATGAGAGTGGGAGTAGGAGTGACTGAAAATATTCTTTTAGTTTCGAAATGTCTTCGAAGCAAGAGTGTCAGGTTCCAGAGCAGGAGCGTCATCCCTATACCAAGGTTCCAGTTACTAAGTTCTAACCTTAACTTGGAGGTCATGGTTCAATTCCCATGAGATTACTCCAACAATAAAATATTACTCTATCGTGTAGACTAGAGGATGTGCAATATCCCAAAAATTAATTAGGTGTTTTAAAAGTCTCGGATCCTGGTTATTAAAATTAAGAGGGCGTTTGGCAACCACTTAAGAAGTTACTTTTTGACTTATATAAGTAAAAAAAGTTACTTCTTTTTTGAGCAATTTTTTTTTTTGCTTTTCTACTTTCTTAGAAGTTACTTCTCCTCGAGTACCGTGTAACAACTAATAATTCATCATTTTTTTAAACTTATACGTCAGTAGTTTACCATACAAACTTCTACTTATTTTTTACTTCTCAAAAGCAATTTTACTTTTTTTAGAAGCAGAAGCACTTCTACTTCTGGTTGCCAAACGCCCTCTAAGGATACTGCATCCTTGATCACCCAATCTCTTAATCGAATTTTAGGTTAAACCCTCAATTTATCCAATTAAATTTTTACTAATAAATCTACACTACTTAAATTTTGTAATACTGATTCTGTATAGCCCACAATATAAAATGACTTTTTCTCTAAACATTTGTACTTGTCGGTTTTATATAACCGACATGCCATTTAATAATAATTGTGTGGATTTTTTCTAAGCCTAACTATTATACTCGTTTGGATGCCCCCATGTAACAATAAGTATCAAAGTGGTCCAAAAGTAAAAAGTCCGGTTTTGGAGGATGGGCCCAAATCGTATGCTAGCCCAAATCCAAGCGTTGGTGCGCCAAAAACAAAATTGTTCTCTTTCCTAACGGATCCCTTTAAACCCTAACCACTGAAGTCTATACTGCGAAGAACCTGAAACTTAAACCCTTCTCTGTTCTTCTCCCCTTAGCCCTAAATACCAATATTATCACAGGTATGAATTTACGTTCTCTCTCAGCTTTGTTTTTTTTTTCCTCAAGGTTTACTACTTGTAAGTTGAGTATAGAAATTATACCTATGAAATAAACCCCAATTGAAGAACGCAAAATGCTTACATTCTATTGAAAACGAATACAACCTGCAAGGGCTGCTACTGTTTTTTACATGTTGTTTTAGTTTACATGTTTTTTGTGCAAAAAAAGATCAGTTTTGATCAATTCAGCACCCCTCTTTAGTTAATTATAAAGTTTCACTTGATTGTATTGGACAGAACAGTGAAAGAATTGTGCCCTAACCACCAAAAAGATGTCCCACTTGTCGAAAACAGGGCTGCCTTAGCAATTTCTTTTATTATTTAAGCTTTGGTTGAGTTACTTTTTAGTAGCCAATTTTAACTTAGAAGATTCATATAGCTTTATTTCATATGTTTCTCAATGTTATCTGTGCTAGTTTTTATCAGTTACATAACTTGGTGTTTAATTTTTTGTCAGTAAAACACTCTTTTTTTTTTTTTTTTTTTTTTTTTTTACGTAAATAGCTAGCATGCGGGCATTTACTTTTGCTTTATGTAAAATGGGAAAGATTGGTTGTTGATTGCTTTTGAGCTATTGTTTTGTAACATTACTTGGGTAATTTATTTTTGAGAATTTTTTCAATCTCACTTTTTGTTCGTTGATGCTTATGTCGTAGGTACTTATCTTTAGTCAAAATGACGAAACTTGGTAAGAAGGCTAGGAAATTTGCCAAGAAGCATCTTCAGTCTGTACTTAAGAAGAGGCGCAAACAAAAAACTATGTTCAAAAGGAAGACTCCAAGTAAGAATTCCAATTCATTATATGATCTGTTTCATGTTTTCCTGGTGATTTTGATTGTAACTGTTTCTTGGTTCCTATTTGTTTATATACCATATTTTCTTATTTATTCAACTTGATTCTCTTAGAATCTGCGTAGTTTATAACAGCTGCGATCTTGTTTGTATTTGCATCTTGCTTCCATTAGAACTGTGTCTAGTTTTATAACAGCCGGATCTTGTTTATATCATATATTACATGTATATAGACTACTAAAGACACTGGCAGCTGCAAACCTGACATGTTGTCTCACCACAACCATTTCTTTAATTTTTTTTTTTTATAATGATATTTAACAAAATAAAAATTTGAGGATGAGTGGTAAGACAAATTGGTGGAATTTCAATTTTTTTGAAGTACAAGATTCTATTAAGCAAAACAAGAAATACATAGACAATAGAATCCTGCCCACAAACAAAAGGCCATTACTTTGGTCAGATTAGACGACTTGAGCATTAACTTTAACTATGAAAGATATGTTTGACTGATCATTATTTGCATCTGTAAGGAAATGTGGTTATTTGTATCAGAATAAATCTTAGTCATCCTTTGTCTCTCTACTCCAATGACAAACACTGTCCAGTTTTGTGATATTGAGTTTGTTCCGTTGACTATTTCCTTCTTCCTTCAATTTATTTGGCAGATTTTGCTCTCATGGTTTCGTTTCTATTAATGTAGGAGATAAAGGGAATGCTGCTGAAGATCAAGCTGGTTCTAAAAAAGACCTGCCTATTGGAAGGTAAAAAGGTGATATGAAGACATTATTTCTCAAGAAATAAAAATGTCATTTTGAGAAGCCTTTTCTTTCGTGTTATTGTAGTATTTAGACTCTGTTTGAATAACCTCTGCTTTCTGTGCATTACAATTTACTGTTCAGGTATATTTGGAAAGGGAAATTTTTCAAGGAAATTTGTTTCGTTGTGAATATAAATATATATATAATGCATTTTGGGGTGATGATTTTGTTAATGAATTGATGAATTTGTGGAGTTTTAAGTAAAATAACCATAAATTTTTTGGGATATTTTTTTCTCAGGAGGATATATTGCATTTCAGGGGAAATGTAGAAATATTATGGAATTGATGGAAATATTCGATAAGTTTTTGTGAAAACTTTACTGTAGTTGGCTATTAACTATTATAGTATAATGTATATATATATAATAGATTTTACTTTTCACGGAACAAATTTCCATGTTAGTAACCTTGAAGTAATGATATGCACCCACTGCAATGTATTTGCTATTTTATGGAAAATATTGATGCCTTTACTCTTCTCAAGGATACTGCATTTAAATATTTTAAACTAATTTTTGATATTGAATTTGTTTTCTTAGAACCGAAGATGTAGTTGGAGACACTTCTCTTGATCCCATATTCAGCGACAATGACAGCGATTCAAGAGAATATGCTTCTTCTGACAGTGATGGTTTTCTTTCAGAGGTCTATTAAGTGGATTATTTCTGAAACTTTTCTTAATTTTGTGATCCGTTTTTATTTTGTTCTTCTTCTATTCACCTTTGACTGAAATATTTCTTTCAATTAATAACCAGGATTCGAGCTGTGTGTATGATGCTGCAAGTGAAAGTGAGAATGAGTCAGGTTAGAATATTTTAGCTAATTCCTCCTCAGTGGAAGTGTTGATGGACAATCTGTGGAGGTTATTGATATATAATGGCAAATCATGTATCACTGATGATATCTTACATGTAACTTTTAAAAATTATGATGAAACTGTCTGCAGACCAGAACGGGGGTAGTGCTTTATTGGGACAGAACAGGGAAATTCATTTGGAACTTGCCAAGCAAAAGAAAAAATTGGACAGTTTGAAGGAGAAGGTAACTGTGCAACAATAATGCTGCCATATAGGGATTGCATTTAAGGATATAACTTTTGTTTTGGATTGTGCTCCTCTGGTTATTTTCTAATGAGCGGCAATAATATGATTATTGGAATAGTCACCGGTATTGTAAGGGAATCCAGCTATCTTGTGTCCCAAACTCTGAGGCTAGAGTAGAACTATCAATTTAACCATGGCTGTCCCTTAGAATATGGTTTTTCTTAAGCTAAATGTCATTATTTTTGTTTCTAAATCGAGCCAAGTTTCATGAAACATATTATAAGTAATATTTGACAAATTTCATCGCAAGACTTGTTACAGTATCCTTGAGGAATTAAACTTGTAGAACAGAAGTAATCCAGACCTTATCCAGTACTTGTACTGGTCCTGTGTGGTGTCAACAGTCAATACAGATGGTTTAGGTGTGCTGAAGTAGTTGGTTCATTTAGGGGTGTAAATTTGCCAAGTAGTTTGCAGGTGAGATGGAGGTCTTGCATAAACCTCTTTTCTCTACATGCCGCCACCAACTTTTTAATTGCCAACTTCGTTGGCCCAGTTGGCTTAGTTTTTTTTTTTTTGGGGGGGAATACCAAAAAATCATATTGACTGGTGAATGTTGTTCATATGATCTTGGAGCTACAATACTGTCCTGAAACAAGATAAGCATGGATATTTTTGAATTGCTGTATCATAATCCTCCACTTGGTGTCCATCCGATGCGTCCGCTTTGGTTATTTCATCTCCCCCTTTTTTCTTTACGTACGATTTTGCTTACTATACCTGTTGATGTAGCATTATAGACTGTATTGTTACTAATATAATATATATATAACTGCAAGTCTGCAACAATTTATGTCTTGCAAACTGCATGAATTTTCTTGGAACTAAAAACTTAGGAATACTGTTAAATATCTAAGTGATCTAACCAATGCTTGTGTTTTCATTTGCACATTGCACTTTCTTTTCCCTTTTTTCTTATTCATTTGGCTTTTTTTGTGCACTACTTCGCAACTACCTCGTCATCAATTTATTTTTTGATTCTGTTTTCTTTTTTGTCTTGATTCATTTTGGCTTTTCTTACACAATTGCTCAAATACGTTGTCATAAAATTTATTTATGGAATCTGTTTTCCTTGGATGTTTTTCAGGATCCAGAATTTTCAAAATTCTTGGAAAGCCATGATAACCTTGAGCAGCACAGAAGCGAAGAGAGTGTAAGTTGTTTAGTCATTTATACCCTTTTGTTCGTACACTAATCTTGAATCATTGGAGCATCAATGCCTTGAATAGAAATTTTAGTGAAATTTTTTTAGGGTTGATTGCTAGACATCATCTGGATCAGTAATTAAGCATGCCATGATTACCAAGTAATCATGACTTTTTTTACCACATTTGAATGTATAGTATGGGAGACATCTAAGACCCGATTGTTATGATATTTGAAATGTTGATTCCATGGTGGTTATTATTTGGATAGATATGCTAGGGTGTCGAAACACATAAAAAGTGCTGAGGCGATTATTTTCCCTTAATAATGCAACGGAAACTCAAATCCAGTAAAGCAAGAGGAATCACGCCTTAGGTTTTAAAATATCTAGGCTTTACTTGAAGTTGTAAGTTGCTAAGGTTAAATACTACTTGGATTAGACTTCAAACCTATTGTTTTTTTTGAACTTGAAGAGATAATAAGGATGTCGTGGAAAGTGGAAACTATAGGATGTTTGTTTTGCCTGAGAGAAGGTGAACATCTTCGTAGGTATTTCCTTAGATATTCAGCATACCTGTATCTTATACCATGTTTAATACACGTCTTCTGCGGTTCTGCAATTTATTACCCGCTTTACAAATTTCTTTTATTTCTTATGTGGCAGGATTCTGAGGAGGAAGCTGAGACAAGTAAACAGCACATGCTGGAAGCTAATCATGGTAGCTCAAATTTGAAGAATGGGAAGGTCCTGACAAGTTCAACAATTGATTCATGGTGTCAACTGGTTATAGAAGAGCAGAACTTGTCTGTTCTTCCTAATCTATTGAATGCATATAGGTCTGTCTGTCACTATGGGTCTGATGATGGTCTAGATGCAATGTCACATTGGAGAATTCATAATAGCAAGACTTTCTGCAAGATACTGAAGTTTATGCTTCATGAAGCCGACAATATATTTCGAACACTGATTGGTGTTTCGAGCTCCAGTTGCAAGAAGGAAGCTATTTTGGAGTTGAAGAATACTCCAAAATGGAAAAAATCAAAGCCTCTGATTAAGTCTTATCTGAGTAGTACAATGTTCCTTCTGAACCAGGTTACTGACTCTGAGATACTTGTCTTTGCCTTAACCCAACTCAGAGCTTCTACTATATTCTTTGCTGCTTTTCCATCTTTACTACGGAGACTCATCAAGGTAATTCCATAATTTGGTATTAAGTTCTAAAAACTTACCATGGTTATGTTGTTAATAATTTGGTTGAGAATATTTTACGAAAATAGGGGTGACTATCAATGGCCTTTTTCATGAATCTTCAAGTCGATCCTTTGAAGTTATTTCGTTTCTCTCATGGTACTTGGTGGGCAACTCTTAAATGTGGAAACACCTGTGGATTTCACTTAACATGCAAAATGTTTGACTTTTGGAAGTTCAGTGAAGATACCATATGTGTTTTGCATGGCACATTTTCATCATCTGGACCATCAACTGATGGGTCCTGTTATGAGATAGATGTACCGAAGTTTCATAATTGTTGTTGTTCTTACCATCTGTTTGATTGCATTATATAGCCAGTCAAGAATATCTTCATCGTGGGATTCATGGCTTATCCACAAAACTAGAGAAATTTGCCTACCAAAAAAAAATGAAATTAAATAAAAAGGAAAAACAGTTGCATTTTTACCATCAATGTGGATAGGACACCTTATTTAATTGGATGAGCTGCAGGTTCTGAGTGTTAGACCTTTTTGGTGAATTGTCCAGATGGTAGGCCATGGACATTTTGCATTTCTGCTTTCAAAGAACCCGAAAGTCAATTTGGTTTTAACTTTTGTCGTTTTCTTCTTATTATTATTATTACTATGGAAGCTTCTATATCAAGGTCTCAAACAGTTTGTGGTACTTGAGTCTTTAAATCAGTCCAGGGGTAGATTTATCCACATGATAAGTCTTGCCAACAGGTGTGGAAGCTATTTTATATTCTGCATCATTCTTGCTGGTATTTGATAATCAACATAGAACTTACCTTTTGTTCAGATATTTTTTATAAACTTTAATAGATTAATGATATTTATTATTGAACTTATGTTCTATCATTTCCTTATTTTGCTAGTTCATGCCTCTTATAATACCGATAATTGGATGCAGGTGACAGTTCATCTGTGGGCAACTGGTGGAGGAGCAGTGTCATCATCCTCATTTCTCATCATACGTGATGTAGCTCTTCTATTAAGTTCAAACTGTCTTGACACCTGCTTGATAAAGACATACAAGGCCTTCATTGCATGCAGCAAGTTTGTGGAGCCAACTAATATAGTACACATACGATTTCTTGTGGACTGCCTTGTTGAGCTTTATTCTCTGGATGTTCAGAAATCATTTAGCAAGGCATTGGCATCTATCCAGCAACTAGCCAAAATATTACAGCAGGGCCTTAAAACAAAGAAAAAGGTAAATGATCTTCCATTTCTTCAGATATAGCTAGCATCTGGATCATCAGAAATTTCATTCTAAGGACATTTTCCTTGGAAATGGTATTTTTGAGGTACAGATCACATAGATTGGTGGTAAGCTGTCCACATGCAAGGTAGAAAATACCGTTCACTGTGTCAGAGAAAGTTTTCCTGATTGGGTAACTTAACCTCTTGATCGTGTGTATTTCTGGACTGTTCACTATATGCTTTTGCGACCGGGTTTTTATTACTTTTAGTGGCCTTTCATGGCCTATTTTGCTTATAAAACCAAAGCAATTGAAGAACTACTTTGGCTTATAGGTTATTGGGGAAGAAGTTTCTCATATGTTTCCCTCTAGTTCTTTAAAGCACTAACTCTCAAGTGTTTGTGGGTGCAGGAAGCACTCAAGAAGATACCCAATTGGCAGTACACTAACTGCATGGATGTATGGGTCAAGTTTGTCTCCGCGAACATAAGAGATCATGATCTTCAGTCATTGCTTTACTTGATGATTCAGGTTATTAGTGGAGTGGCACACCTTTTTCATGGGCCACGATACTTGCCTCTGAGGATAAAATGCATTCAAATGCTCAATCAGCTTTCGAGTTCCTGCAGGGTTTTCATCCCCATCACATCCTTGGTACTTGACTCTTTGGAGTATATTGGAAGTGGCAAGCCAGATGCAAAACTTGGAAATCCCTTCGACATTTCTTCTACAATAAAGGTTTTATGTTATAAGAATTAGATTTTATAATCTTATCCAATAAACTTCCTAATTGCAGCATCTTTGCTTTTCATCTTTACGTGTGCCTTCTCTTTTTCGATTTTCTTTTACCTGTTTCATTTTTTCACCATTCTCGTTCTTACCTCCAGTTTTCTTCACTTTGTCTGATATTTATTTCACTAATATATCACCTCAATACACTCTTATTATTGCTTACTGAAGAATAGTATGTTGTGTCAAAATATCAGCTATGGCTGAACAAGTTACAGAATACCCATACTGATCTGAAGTTTAATAATATTTTAATCGACATTAATGTTTGTTAGATTGCTATTAGGTAGAGGGCTCCCCAATATAAATCAAGCTCTTTATCAAAAAAATGTATAAATCAAGCGCTTGCTTGCACACATTATATGTCCGTGAACTGACCAGGCTGATCTTCTCACTTCCCATCATTTTTCAACTGGATACTATGGCTTTTTGTCCAGGTTGACACCTGCTTTTCTTTTTATATGATCATAATGGTATTGAAGCCATATTGAGCCCCACTTGTCAGTCCAGTTTTTCATGTCTTTTGGTTAGGGAACAAATTTGGGAACCTGCAAGTAGACAAAATGTTTTAATAGAGTCTACATTTCAAAATTGGAAAAAGAAACGAGGAAAAAAAAAGGTTAAAGGAAGGTTGATTAAATGCTGAGACCTTAATGATTTGAGTCACTTTCAGCCCAACAGCTTGCAATCACTATCAGTTCATCTACGACATGTTCTTGAGGTACTATCAATCCCATATTAGGGTTTCATGGTCAAGAGAACTATGAAGTGGTTACACTCGGTGGTATCTTGCATTGTGTCATGAATTTCAAGATAAACTTTATTGTTAATCTTTTGTTGCTTATCTCCAGCAGTCCTCTGATTTATACTTAGTTACTGCCATCTTATTCATTTTGCTAATGACAATCTTTTGTTTACTGAATGTATTGATTGATATAAGATTCACTTTTGATCCAGGTGCCAAAACAGTGGCTGAAATCACAATGCTTCCAAGAAGAGTGTGTTTTGTCTGCAATCGAGCTGCTTTCGGGGCACTTTGCTCAGTGGAGCTATCATATATCATTCCCTGAGCTGGCAACTATTCCTCTGATACGCTTGAAAAAGTTCCATGAGAAACTAACTGCTGAAAGCCTTCGGCGTCCAGTGAAGCGTATGATAGATCAGGTATATCCACGAAGAAAACATGTATTTTCTTTCACATTGAGAAGGAAATTTTACATGTATCCACAATGAGAGATATGCAGCATCATACCATCACAATCTGTGATTCCTAGAAAAATTCATCTCATTCGGGAGTCCAGTAAGAGCTAATTTAATTGGATGTAAGCGTCTTTTGATTGGATCTGCTTGTCGTGCATCTCAGCCATTGAGGCACTTTATTCATGTCACATCATTTGCAATCTTATACTTTTTCTGGGTGAATGCGTGTATTTGCATGGTCAACCATTTGCGATGCGACACTAAGCACCCACAAATTAGAGACTTGCTGCAAATACAAATACTTACGGTAATACCAAGCCGAGTGTTTTTATTGTTGTATTGTGGTTATGCAGGTTGAGCAGAATGTTGAGTTTGTGAATAATAAAAGAGATGAAGTTGCCTTTTCACCGAAAGATCAGGAATCCGTTGAATCATTCCAGGTTGGCTTTCTTTCCTTTTTCTGCTGTTGCATGTGATTTTCCAAATGCTACTTGGTCTTAAATGGATTCTTTGCAGCCCAACACATGCAACGGGAATGCTCCTTTCACTCAATATTATACTGACATCATAAAAAGAAGTCTCTCTAGAAAAGAGGTCACGAAAAGGTATAATCCATCATGCAACTACTTGTTTTAGTTTCTTCTTTCTTGTGCTCGATCAAAACATGTTATAGTTCGTACTTTTAGCCCAATGGACCAACAAATGCGCTTGCAAATTACTCCAATTTCTTCTCGTGTGATTTTTCTTTCTTGGACTAATTTCTCCTGATCATATGAAATGCAGTGAACTGGCGCAAAAGAAACGAAGAAAACAGAAGGCAAAAATTCATGATAAGAGCCCAGGTGAGAATATTAACGTAGAGAAAGAGTCGGCGAATGAAAATGTATCAACCATAAATGGTGGAAGAGATGGAAGAAAAAGGAAGAAGCAGAGAACATAAAGATGTGAGATTATCATACTTTGTTCATAATCTCATTGCTGAAGTCCAGAAAACCAATTTTGTTGTAACCAACTACGACTATCAATTTGGATATTATAATCCTGTTGTGAAGGATATCTTTTTTTCTTTTTAGATGAGGGTTGAGAAGGATAGTCTGACGAAGCTAGCCTGTGAAACAAGTTTATTTATTTCCATTAAATTTGGTATACAACAAAGATGTCATAATTAAATATAATTTACTATCTCGAGGAATTACTACTCAAATGTCCGTAATTGTTCTTACGCCGCTGATAAATCAGCACAATTATACGTTGATTTAGGTCGTATAAGCTTGACAAGCCATTTTATGGTTGTGCTGTTGGCTCTGCATAACTAAGAAGTCATTTTGTATTAACCGACAATTGTTGGGCTGATTTAGTGAAAAATTGTGCTGATTTTTCAGGCCCTTGGTTTTCATTCTTTTGGGTAGCAACTAACATGATGCTTTCAAATACTTCAACCTGGGGTTGAGTTGAGTTGGGTTCCGCTTGATCACCAAACTAGTCCAGGTTTCACCCTCCTGAGAGCTGGGGACACTGGCATGTAACCAGTTTAGGTTTAAGAGGTTTTTAACTTTATAATGGCTGAGTTTTACATGATGCTAAATGTTGAAGAGATATCCTCAGTTCCTCACCAAAAACCAGCCCTTAGGATTATCCTGTTTCATGCACCGGTGAAATAGGGGTGTTCTAAAAGCAGGTCAGTAGGTGCAATAGCTCTACTGCCCTTTTCCTTATTAAGATCCCACGTATTTACACCTTGGTTACACCAGGCTTGTGAAGCCCATAGAAAAGTGATTTGAATTAAAAACTGATCAAATCAGTGTTTATGAACTACACCATAGTTTTCATGGGTGCATTACAGAATACCCATCACATTTAGAATTCTGCCACTGGTCAGTTTTCTTGTTTTGCTTTCTTCCCGTAACTATCACAATCTGTTAGAACTTAGAAGTAACATATTTTTTATAATTAAAATAAATAAAATAAAAACACCAAATTAACCGTCTTTAACCTCGTCTCCATCATATAAATAACTAGCACAAATCAAGGCATAAGAAATTTACATAAAAGGAGATTCATATTAAACAAAACAAAGTAGTCAAAAGATCGGACAGAGATGATGTTTTCAGTCAGTAGTTTTAACTGTATGGTGCTCATAAACGAGAGTATCTTCAACATGACATTTGAAAGAATTCCCTGTCAAGAAGATCAAGGGAAGATAACTTTCAAACTAATCTTATAAACACATCCACAAATTAACCCTCACTTCCTCTCTTTTGCTCTTTCTCAAACACGGAAATCTGCAAACCTTCAAATCTCTTAACATTCGACCTATCATAGAAGCTTGCACAAATCAATCAAATACCATGACCCAAGAAACTTCACTCACAGAAACATGTCTGGCATGAAAATAAAAAGCACCAAGACGATCTTCTTCTTCATATCAAATCAGCCACATTCATAGGCATCTCATCGATCTGTGTGCTGTAGTACTGCTCTATGTCTCTCAGAATCCTGATATCATCACTGCGCACAAAGTTTATTGCAACACCCTGCACAAACAATCAACAGCCACCATGTTTTACACAAAGAATTGGGAAATTCAGTGTTTGAGAATCAGAAAGATATTCAGCCAGTACCCAAAACAGCGTTAGATATGTTATATAATCTGTAAATGGCACAGAAATAATATGTGATGGGAGGAGGATCAGGATCCAGCATTCAATGAAACCCTCGTCAAAAAAAAAAAGAAAAGAAAAACAGTTATAATGGGGACCCCGCTCTCAGGTATGTAGAAACCTAAAGAATGACAAATCTGAGAACTGACATAGAACGTATAGGAGAGTTATCAAGGGGCAGGAGATGCATATAATATAGGGAGGGGATTGCATTGTAATCACCATCACAAGTCTATCCAAACTGTAGGGTTTTTTTTTTTAAATGTACTGGATTTGCTATACATAGAAATTCTTCCAACTCAAACCAGAGAACCGATTAACTCAGTTCTTCGTATAAAAAACAAAACAAAACAGAGTAATTACCTTGCGTCCAAAACGACCAGAGCGACCAATCCGATGAATGTAAAGCTCACGATTGTTTGGAAGGTCATAATTGATCACCAAGGACACCTGATGAACCAAAAGGCACCAATTAGAAGAAGCAACAAATTGAAATTAGATCACACTGCAAAAGCAATTCCTTGTCAAAAATATCAATCAGATATCATCTTTCAATTTTTTTTGTTATCCACAAAATGTAGGACAAAATGAAAGCAGACAAACAATAGTCTTCTATACAATCACATATGCAGGAGGGGTCCCAATCCTCAAGAATCTATTCATAGGTCTAACCAAGAAGATGATCAGATGATCCTAACCATCTAAAACTATTGAGACTTACCAAAATAAAACAGATCAGATGGTTCGGATAAATGAATGGCAGATTTTTCTGTCCATGAGATCTCCTCATGGGAAAATTAACCATACTCTGGATCTGACTCTACTGTAGCTTCCCCTTATTCAGATATTCCCCAACATGTACATCTTTAATAAGAGTTTAAATCTAATGGCAACTTCTTGAATAAACATTTTAGGTCTTTTAAAGATCAAAAAATTTTAAAATACATTTGACCAGTTACTAGAAATGTTGGTATGTCACAATCAGATGTAGAGAAACAAAATGAAAAATCCAACCAAAAAACTTGCCTGTTGTACATCAAGCCCTCGAGCCCATACATCTGTTGTTATCAGAACCCGAGTTGTTCCTGACCTGAACTCCCCCATTATTGCATCTCGCTCCTTCTGAGGCATGTCTCCATGCATTGAGGAGACTGTAAAGTTATAGCTGCGCATCTTCTCAGTTAGCCAATCTACCTGCTCAAGGCCAAGCAATGGAATCAGTATACAATAAAGTAGGGCTCAGATTTTAGAACTCATGTTAAGAAAAGTTACAATAGAGAAGTTGACAGAAGCACCCAAAGTGACTATAAATTATAGCTCATGAATTCAAATATCTTAGAGCTCAGATCCTCTAATCCATCATATTCTTTTTTATCAGCATATTCTAATCCATGGTTTCTGTTATTGCACAGAAACAAGAAACCTACACCAAAACAGTTATCAACATGACAGAATGCTGGGAGGGCACATTATCCTAAGGTAGGTGTTTTTTTTTCTTTGATGAAGGCAATAATCCTAAGGTAGGCTATTGAATGCTCTATGTTTCTCATTCTTAAACACAGAACAGCTCTTCTCACCCTCAATTAAAATCCATTTAATCAAATATCTAAAATGACACCCCATATATCACCACAGTTGGTGATCAATCAAATTCAGAACAATTTACTGGGATAATGCAGATCAATATCCACAAGCCACATTTGAGTGTTGACCCTCTTTACTGCTCTGTATAACAATAATAGGATAGGATTACATGATTTCCCTAACAGAAACATAAGTCAGAGAAGAATGATGTTACCTTCCTCTTTGTGTTACAGAAAATAACGGCTTGGGTGATTGTAAGGGTATCATAAAGATCGCACAAAGTATCGAACTTCCACTCTTCTCTTTCAACAGCAACAAAGAATTGTTTGATTCCCTAACATCAGATAGAAAGAGATACATAAATAGATGGATAAAAGAATAAGACACTGGTAACATCTTTTAGACAGATTCTGTTAGGCATAACTGAGAGATGCATGAGTTAACACATACCTCCAAAGTCAATTCATCACGCTTCACAAGGATTCTAACAGGATCTGTCATAAACTTGCTCGTCATTTCCAATATTTCATGAGGAAGGGTTGCAGAAATCAAGCAAACCTGCATAAACAGGACATGCATTTCAAATATTTCCATAGCCATCTTATGCATCACAAGACCCTTTTTATTGCAGTAGTAGATGAAGTATGTTTATTAACTTTATATCAATGTAGGTCCTGGTGGGAAATTAAGACACCTCTCCATATTTTGTATATGGAGTACTTCACATGCTTAAATAGCTAAGACTTAGCACTTCCAAGTCGAGGAAATTCCCCAGGGTAAAAAGTGTAGCTAAGACAGTAGGCATGTATTGACCGACCACAATAGAGACTTGGCCTGAATAGGTCAACCAACAATTTTTTTTTTTTTGAGGGGAGGTCAACCAACAAATCATCCCAGGCTTTGTGCTGTTCAGTAAAAAAAACACTGTAGCTACCTTGACTTGGGATCGTCCTTGTTACAGTTTGCCTAAATCTTGACAAGCCCATACCAGCTCGAGTAAATTTAGTTCGAGGTTTGACTGAGTTTAGTCCCACACTGTTTTGGTCTTAGATCGTCCCAACTCCTGAGTGTCCAAGTGTACTTGGTCTCTACACCAGTTAATCCTCAGACCAAATTTGAGTCCCAAAATATGGTTATTAATCATTCACCAATTGGCAAAGAATTACAATGGACGT
Organism: Macleaya cordata; assembly: GCA_002174775.1. Classification (NCBI taxonomy): domain Eukaryota; kingdom Viridiplantae; phylum Streptophyta; class Magnoliopsida; order Ranunculales; family Papaveraceae; genus Macleaya; species Macleaya cordata. The sequence goes on along the minus strand of MVGT01002614.1, from coordinate 555,192 downwards.
ACCTGAAGCTCAGGTGGAAGGTATCTGTAAACATCGTAAATTTGATCTTTAAAGCCTCTACTCAACATCTCATCAGATTCGTCCTGTCCCAGTATCATAGAAATATAAAATCAGACTACACCAACTCAGAATGCCAAATAAGGAAAAATAAAATAGCAAAGTAGTTGTGTACTCACAAGGACTAATAATTTGATAGCTCTAGTTCGTAATGTTCTTCTCTTGATCATGTCACAGACTCTGCCCGGTGTTCCAGACACTACATGGACTCCATACTCTAATTTTCGTATATCCTCACCAACACTTTTGCCTCCAATGCATGCATGGGCTTGAATGTTTATGTAATCGCCAACAGCCAAAATTACTTTCTCAGTCTGTGCAGCAAGTTCTCTGGTAGGTGACAAAATCAATGCTTGGACCCTATAAAACAGAGTTTCCCATATTATAAGCCGATTACAACATACTAAAGGAAAAACCGCAGTATGCCATTCAACCAATAATAGTACTGGAAGTCCTATTAATATAAAGCCAAATTAATAGTTGGCACAAAACAAACTGGGTGATCCCAGTTATTTACTGCTGTTCATCAGGGAGACAACTAGGCCTGTCAATTGGGCTAAATGAGCCGGGCTTAGGGGTGTTCAAGCTCGGCCCGAAATATATTTGTCATTCTCAAGCCCAAGCTCGGCCCGAAGTAAAATTAAATATTCTTGACCAAACTCGGCCCATATAAAATTTCGGGCTTCGGGCCGAATTCGGGCTTGCTCAAAAAATATATACGCTACGACGTTAAAGTCCAAAAATCTAAAAATAATTGATAATCAAACGTATCTAATAAAAAGAACATCAAGAATCGTAAATTCATAATTGCGATTAAACCTAATAATGCTTATTTGCATACAAGATTTCTATTTTTAATAATATATAAGATATACTCTACCTTGAAATCCTTGAAGAAAATAGATCAAAGAAGCTTGATTATGGTCGTGAGTTGTAGGATAGGAGTTTAGGGTTTCAAATGGTTAGGGTATGAGGTTTAGTTGTTTAAGAGAGTATAAATAGTTGTGTCTCATGAATTCTAGATTCAACCATAGTTATTTAAGTGAGTAATGAGTTGTTTAGTTCCAAAAAAAATAATAAATAATATGTTGTGTTTCAAAAAAAAAAAGAATGAATTGTGTTGGGTTTCAAGGAAAAGAATAACTAATTTGATGGTTTCAAAAAGAATAATAATAAATGATGTATATATTGGGTTTAAAAATTATAACTATATGTTAATTAGTATTCGGGCCGGGCCTAAATTGGGCCGAGCTCTTCAATGCCCAAGCTCGGCCCAAACTTGAATTCGAGCCTTATTTTTTGTTCAAACTCGGCCCGGCTCATTCTCAAATAAGGCTCGACCCAAAAATCATCGGGCCGAACGAGCGGGCTTCGGGCCAGCCCAACCCAATTGACAGGCCTAGAGACAACTTGAAACATCTTGAAGAATGTTAGTAGCAATTCATTCTTATAGAATTTACTCAGGACACTTGTTTCATGAACTGGAAGATTCTTTTTAGAATTTTTAATTAATATCAGGATTCAAGTATATAATATGAAAAGATCATGTTTTCATTATCAGCTAAAAGAAAAATAGTTGAATAAAGCAAGAGTTGATTGCGAAGGTCTTCAGCCATTGTCTAACACATGAAAAGGTACTGTCTGACGAGAAAAATGTTTAGAGAACGGTGAGTCCATGTTACGTAGGAATGATGAACTAGTGAGTAGTGAACTCGACTACAAGATAACGAATTTTAGTAGAGTCCATGAGGATGGTCCAAAACCAAGTAAATCCAGTCAAACAGCATAATATGTCCAATATACTACGAAGCATACATGCAGATTATGTCCAGCATACACTACATGCAAAAGCCTTATGTTCTCTCTCAAAAGTAGTTGAAAACCTCATCCCTGCCTCCACCATATTCTCCGTCTTCCAAGACCTAGACTGTCTACTCCTTATGTATATTCCCTCACATTTTGCACCTCCCATATGCTGAGTTTGGTCATTTTTAAAAGGTCAACCAGTAGCCCACACCAGTGCACCAACGGGACAACTGTTGAGAGCTACTGGCCTCCTACAGGTCGACTGGTTTGAACTGTTGGTCAACCAGTGGAGTGCACTAGATACCTATTTTGTCAGGGGTCAACCGGTTTGGGCTACCAGTCGACCGATGGCTGGGAGAAAATTTGAGTAAACTTCCTATTTCTTGACAGACTCTTTTGTTTTAGGGGTTGGTTTCAGCTAAAACTATATAAAAAAGGGGGTTTGGGAGTAAAACTAAAGCATCCTAATTCCTACATTGAATGTAGACATATAGGTTTTCATTCAAGGGGTACTGAAAGGAGACCCAGGTTAGCCTTTTTTTTTTGTAATAACTATTACTAGTGATTGAACTCAGTGTGCCTTCGTTCATGGTTTTTACTTGTTTTGAGGTTTTCCTCGTAAGACATGTCTTTTGTGATTGGACTGTTCTTCTGTTAGTTCTCTTGTTTGTTCGATTCACATTACAGGTTCCAAATATCATTTAAGGTGCGGGTTTTCAGAACAACATGAAAAAAAAAAAAAAAATTTGATTTGCCCTACCCTCCATCCACCCCACAACCCCTAATAAATTTTCCACCTCTCATGAAATCTTGCAAACCCAAGTAAACTGCACTATCAACCAGTCAAAACGCCCGCCACCTAATCAATTAACATGCTCAACAAAGTAAGAAATAAAAGGGAAAAAAAAAAGATGGTGGATTTAGGGTTTAGTAAAGCATACTCTCTGTTGGAGGTATCGACCATCTGACAAACAGTGAGAGCAATCATGGAGGTTTTCCCCGTTCCAGACTGAGCCTGAGCAATTACATCCCGTCCTTTGATGATTGGCATCACAGCTCTCTGTTGAATCGCCGAGGGTTTTTCGAAACCATAAGCATAGATTCCACGAAGAAGGTCGTCTTTTATACCCATCTCATCGAATGTCGGAACAACTTCCACGCCATGACTCGTTTCAAACACCAATTTATCATCGTCAATCCCGTTTCTCCGAGCGTTTCGATTCGCAGGAACCACAGAAGTGGTAGCCCCACCAGTTGCCATGGCTGAAAAGGGAGATGATTCCTCTCACAGATCAGACAGAAAGAAGAGATAGAGAGAGAGAAAGTGATTGAAATCAAAGGGGATTGTAATACGATTTGGTTTCGAATCGTGGGGATTATGTTTCTGAAAAGAAACCCTAGATGATGAGAGATAAGAGTTGGAGGAACTAAGGAAAGAGAACTGACCTAGCCGACCTTCCCTCGTTTTAGCGCCACTCCGTATCGAAGGAAAATAGACCGGTTTACCGTTTCAATTGGTTCCGCTTAAGTCCGTTTTTTTAATGGAAAAGTTTAATAAGTCATTTTACCAAACAACACTTAATGTATTGAATTGACCTTTTCTTTTTGGTGGTGCTACACTGCTATTGGTACCGAATTCAAACCAGAGTTGGAGTGGGGTCCAGTTGGATTATATCAAGGGCTGAAATTGATTCTGCCTAGCCCCTTGTGCCCCATTGCGTTGTGGGCATCCGCTGCTCTGTGACCCACCTCACCACAGGCATAATAAGGTCCTTTAATCACACACCTATTGCCCCCTTCAGCTCTTAGTGCTTCAGGCTGTGCAGGGACTACCGCACTGGTGTTCTTCTCTTCAACTTTCTGTCTCTTCCAGTTACCCCAGTTGTCACGGTTATTTCCTTGTTGTCCTTGACCATTCTTCTGTTCACGTTTATCAGCTGACTTAGTCTCAGCTTTCTCACTCCTCTTTTGGCGTGCCTCTTGGATTTCCTGATCATAAAGTCGTGCACACTCCACAACTTTAGCAAAAGTATCGAAACTGGGTTGTCAGATAATGTGCCTAGAGATCTGTTGATTCAATCCCCCAAAAAACTTCTGTATTATACTCTGCTCAGTCAGAATAAGACCCGGTGCATACAATGCGAGTCTGGAAAACTCTCTCTCATAATCTTCCACTGTCTCACCACCATGTAGATCATTCTCACAAAAAATTAATCTATTATAAGACTTCTAATCCTATCAATAATTAATTGAAAGTCCTCACCATTGATTATTTACCATTGATTTTCAATCAAGTTCTAATGATTTTTTTTATGCTGTGTTTGATAGCATTTGAATTCCATGGAAATGGGTTAGTTCTGCGGAAACAATACAAATTCTGCCGTTTGTTTACATTTTTAATTCAACGGAAATGGGGGCCCAGTTACTTAAAAGCGTGGCTAATAGTTAGTTTTTAATGTAATTCCATGGAATAGGCTTCTTTGGCCCCCTAAGAAATTAATTCTGCAGAAGTAGTGGAAATGAACCTATTTTTGTGGAACACATTTTCTTGTGAGAATGATCTACATGGTGATGAGAACACTCTCACCAAATTTCATCATTTGGATACAATCCAAGTGAACTCGACATCAATTTGGTTTGGGTTCGGTCCCCAAACCCTTCGGTCCCAATATCATTTCAGTTTTCTTTGTCTCATTTTTTTTTAGTGGTGGGACTATTGCCCAAATTTATAGGTATAAACAAGGGTGTGTGTGAGAGAGGAAAACACATGCATCAACGTCTTGGATCACCAATGTGTGTGTGTGTGTGTTTTTTTTTCCAAAGAGGTTCCCTTCAACCGACCTATTTCTATCGAACAAAAAAAATGGAGTTGTTGATTTGGAAAAACCCCATTTTTTACAGCGCTGTTGTTTGGCCCGACCATATTACAAAATAAATACCGGATATTTATGTGGCATGGTAGGTCCCACTGCCACATAAGTTGGAAACCCCCTCAAAACACTTTTGGAAGGGAAAAGTGGCGAATCCTATCCTGCCACATAAGTATCTGGCATTTATTTTGTAGGATGGGTGGGCCAAAAAGCAATATTATTTTTTATTAGGTTTTTTAAATTTCTTTAGAAAAGAAGTTACTTGTAAAAAACACATTTGGGGAACACCTTAACTTTTTTTTTTTTGGAATCCCTTCAACAACAATCTTTTTTATTTTTATTTTATGTTGTTCATTTTCATTTGATGAAGGTAAAATAAAGACAATTTATAGTATTGTAACCATCTCTAGAATTGTTGGCTTTGTGTGTTCAAAAATCGAGTTGTCAAAAATGTGGTCGACACCCATCAGTATTGTCTGCCGATTTTACATACGATGTGGAGTATGCATTTGTGGTTCCCGACCTAACCACAGCATAGTGGTTACGTCCTCTCGTTAGTCATGTGAACTAGTATTGGTGGTCGAAAATTTTAATATAATTCGATCACCAATGGTCGAATTAGTCATCTTCTTCGAAATTTTTTGTGAATTAACAAGAGTAGCAGATCTATTTGGGCCCAATGGTGGTTGAACTTTTCAACAAAACTCGACCAACAGTAGTTGAGTTTTGATGAAAAATTCGACCATCAGTGGTTGAGTTTTTCTGAAAAACTCAACCACCAGTGGTAGAATTCGTCATCTTCTTCGAATTTTTTTTAGATCTGAAATATTTTTTAACTGAATTTTTTTCTTTTAATCTATAGAGAGGACGAGATCTAGCTAGATAAAGAGGGGTGAGATCTAAAGAAAGTCGAGTTCTAGAGAGGTGATTGAGGGTGGAGGCGGTGGAAAAAATCAAAAAAGAAAAAGGTAGCCGACAATGGAGTTGCTGGCGGTGGAATGGGAGGTGACCGACGGTGAAGTGGGAGTGAGGGTGGTGAAGATGATGGTTCAGTTTGAGATTTTTTAAGGTTAGGTGGAAAGATACCAACCCATTTTTAGGTAACCACCCCCTTAGTAAAATTATGTCCATCCCCCTAACCACGTTGAAGTATTTTGTCCACCCCTTAACATTTTGAGGAACCCCTTTAACAGCACCCTTACTTTATTATTTTAAACGTGCGGCACATATTGATGACTATATTTTTGGCAAGTAACGATCGATTTTGAATTTTGATAATTTGGTGTTGGATTGGATTACAGAAATCGGCAGTCCAGTCAGTGCTGATTTGAAATAAATGAAACAATGAGTAGGTGTTGGATTAGTTTTTTATCCTTTTTTTTTTTGAATTTTTTTGACTTGGTATCTCCATGCTGGCTTCTGTCTAACTAATCAGCGTCGTGTTGGCATTTTTCTTAGAGAAAAATGGACTTCTAGTTCTGATTCGTAGTTCGAGAATGAAAAAAATAAAAATTTTCGTTTCAAAACTACAAAATATGTTATGAAACGTGTAGGAACACTTGAAAATAAACTGATTGATGGTCATTTGGAGGCTTAAAAGACCCGATGCCCTCTTCCATCAAATTGGGAAGAAGGTTTACATGGTGAAGTGCTTTGATCAAAATGGAGAATACCACTAATAATTGTGGAGTCAAACCGAATTGACCAACTCCAACCCGGACGGGCCTGCCAATAACATTTTGGGGGATGCCTAAAAACTTCCCATTTTGTACGAGCTAGCCCAATCCAACAGCGGGCTTGAAATATATGGACCAGTCTGGGTTTGATGGTACCCAAAGAGGACCTGGACACGTGTCATCAATTTTAAGGACTACTCTGCGCGCGTTCCCGTTTATACTCCACGCTTCTCGCCTCTGGTTACCAAAATTGTCATCTTTTGACTTTTCTGCAATTTTATTATAAGAAATGTTAGAGTACATCTGAATGTACATAGCTAAAATAGGTCCATCATATCTAGTCAAAAAAAAGACCCCGTGATGAGAGAACACAAATCTCGAGAAAATAATCGGTCCAAACATGTGGTGGATGAACTACAATGTCAACCTGAAAGCAGAGTAAATTACTAGCTGTTAGTTGGAAGCACAGAATCCGAACGTTACTTTTCAAATTCAAATTTCAAACATTCAAATTCGCAATAAAGAAAAGGCTGCAAATCTGTCCTTTTTTTTTTTCTTACCAAAAATCTCAGACCAAATTCTCGAAATTTGGAGCTGTTCTCTTAAACTTTACTTGAGAAGCTCGATTCAATCAAATTGGTTTGGTACTTTCCCAGATTTATTGTTATGCATTTTAGGGTTTGCTTGTTTTGAATTCTGAAATCCTCTCTGTATTAATAAATGAACGAATGAATGAGCTTTTGATGCAGAGGAATTACAAGAAAAGTGCAAATCATCATCATCCTCTGATGAGTTGCCGCTCCATCTCCATCATCAAAACCCCACTTTTCATTTACTGTGGTGAGTTTGATAAGTATGAAGTTTGAAGAACAATTAAAACCCTAGTTTAGTTTTTGCTTCTTGGGTTTTAGTTTTGGAGTTCATTTGGTACTGATGCAATTTGTTTCATAATTAAAAAGTTCAAGAACAACTAATTAACCCTTGTTCTTTTATTTCCTAGGGTTTTAATTTTGGAGCTCAATAGCTACTGATAGAGCTTCTATTTTTCAAAATGAGAGAATTCAGTTCTGCAAAGCCATGTAAGTTTGCTGATCAAAATCAGGTGGTAAGACCTAACCCCAAAACCAACGGTAATACGTCGAAGCTGAAATCGGCTTCTTCTTGGGGTTCTCAAATTGTGAAAGGGTTTTCAGCTGATAAGAAAACAAAGCAGCAGCAGACTACAATTCCAACTAGGAAACTACCACTCTCTAGCTCAAATATTTCAAATCGAAATAATGCAATTTTGCCTCATCAGTCTCGTGCTAAACGTTCGATACTCGGAGATTTTACGTGTTCAGCCAATGCCTCTCAAGTCTATCCCCATTCGACAGATTCCCATAGAACCAAGTCATCAGGATCTCATGATTTGTTTTTGGAGCTAGATCATCTGAGAACCTTACTCAAGGAATCCAAAGAAAGGGAGTTGAATTTACAAGCTGAGTTGTTGGAACATAAGAAGAATCCAAAAATTTCCGATCTTGAAAAGGAACTTGAGTCGAAGAGGATTGAAACCGATAATCTTATAAAAAAAGTTGGTTTTCTGGAAACTGAGCAAAAAAGCCTTTCTGAGCAATTGATTTCTTTATCTTCTATTGTTGAGAGCCAGGTAGAAGCATCAAAAAGAGAAGAAAATGTGAATTCTGTATCCTCACAAAAAAATCTTGAGATGGAAGTTGTTGAATTGCGTCGCTTGAACAAGGACCTCCAGCTTCAAAAGAGAAATCTTACTTGCAGACTTTCCACTGCAGAGTCCCAATTGGCCGCTCTCGAAAAGGTTTCCGAGGTATTGATACCAACTCTTCTTCTTTGTAGTACTTTTCAGCCTGACCTTTTTATTTTGGTGAACTATTATTATTGTTTTGGGGGATAATTCCATTTTGTTAGTTAATTATATCTCAAAGTTTATATTTTTAATTTAGTTATCTTGCTCGTCTTTGCTATATATATTGGTTACAAGCAGAGTGAAATTTTAGCCAAGGTTAAAGCTGAAGCATCTTTGTTAAGGCATACAAATGAAGATCTATGCAAACAAGTTGAGGGTCTACAGATGAGCCGGTTAAATGAGGTTGAGGAACTTGTATACCTGAGATGGGTGAATTCATGTTTAAGAAGTGAATTGCAGAATTCAGGCTCCATGGTAGATTCGGATAATGTGTTGGACCCCAATTCCGTTGAGGGTGGTGAACCTGTTATCTTTTCTTGTTCAAGCAAAGAATCCTTAGAATTTAGTAGTGCGAAGAAAATGAATCTGATGAAAAAGCTAAAAAGATGGCCTAAGATTGGTGAGGATGTGACAGATTTAGAATTCCCACATCTTACATTGGATAAAGACTCTGTTGATTCTCAAGAAGGGAGAAGCCCCAGAAGAAGACACTCCATAAGTGGGTCAAAGTTGTTTGCCGAAGAGTTTGTACAGAGTAAAAGAAGACAGTCTGATGGTTTTATTTGTCAAAAAGAAATGGGAAATGAAGAAGACCCCCTGGTTGCTCAAAAGTATGAACTTGGCAGTGTTCAAAGTCCTCGGTTCTTTGTAAACACACAGGAAACTAATAGGATGACAGCTGCTTCGGATGTTGAGAAGCGGGCATTGCGTATTCCAAATCCCCCTCCAAGGCCTTCATGTTCAGTGTCTAGTGTAGTTAAAGAAGGTTCAGCTTCGATAGCACCGCCTCCACCTCCGCCACCCCCTCCTCCACCTCCTAAATTCTCAACAAGAAGTAGCACTAGTATGGTGCAGAGAGCCCCTCAAGTAGTTGAGTTCTACCATTCACTTATGAAGAGGGAATCAAGAAAGGATTCTTCTGGTGGAGGAATTTGTGAATCCCACGATGTTGCAAATGTTCGCAGCAGCATGATTGATGAGATTGAGAATCGGTCATCACATTTACTTGCTGTAAGTTACCCATTATTTATCCATCCTTTGTTAATTTATAACTGCTGTTATCAGTACAAAGTGAAAAACTATTAACTGTAAATTTCTGTTTAAAGTTACTTTCAATACCCAGTTCATGATATTTAAGCAGGCCTAATTCATGTAATCATTGTGATATGTGTAGATAAAGGCAGATGTTGAAACTCAAGGTGAATTTGTGAACTCGTTGATAAGAGAGGTGAATGGTGCAGTTTATCAGGATATTGAAGATGTTGTAAAATTTGTAAAATGGCTTGATGATGAGCTTTGCTTTCTTGTAAGTTGTTTCTTATAATCCCTTGACAATGGTTTTCCCTTGAGCGTTGGGAGATGTTAAACATGTTTTCATTTTTGTTTCAAAACTTTGAGTTAGTTTGGGGAAATCTACAAGTAAATTATATATTCATAGAAAATATTAGTAATATATTGGCACTAAAAACTTGTAAAGATGGATGATGTTTCTGCGGGAGTTCTTCAAGAAACAATTCGATATTTTTCTTTGTGATGTATATAGGACCTTACAATGTGATCACAGCTTTATGCAGGCAAGAATTTACCTATCTGAGAGCCTTAGTGCCTAGAAAATGGCTTAGGTAAGCACTAGTAGAAAGCTATATTTAGGGTACGACGAAGTACTTATATAATCACAGCTTCGTCTATATGAGAAGTTGACCTATCCAGTATCCTTGGTGCCTAGAACAGGATTAGGCAGGCACTCTTAGTAACTCGTCTTCTAGGCATATAATCACAGCTTCGTCTATATGCGAAGTTGACCTATCCAGTATCCTTGGTGCCTAGAACAGGATTAGGCAGGCACTCTTAGTAACTCGTCTTCTAGGCATGAATGTTCTCGACTACACTAAAGTCCTTAGAAATTACTTTTGCCATGCGTCAAGGTACTTATAATGATTTTCTCTTTGTTAAGGTTGATGAAAGGGCAGTTCTAAAGCATTTCGATTGGCCTGAGAAGAAAGCTGATACTTTACGAGAAGCAGCATTTGGGTATAGAGATCTTAAGAAGTTGGAGTCTGAAGTTTCTATCTACGAGGATGATCCTCGACTTCCATGTGACACGGCATTAAAGAAGATGGTAGCTTTGTCAGAGAAGTAAGAGTTCGGATTACGTGCTTTAGTTTTAGCTTCAGAATACAATACTCATTTAGTATAAGTTTGGATTAAGTGTTTTAGTTTAGCTTCAAAACTCTCATTGTTTGGTAATTATCTTAAATCTTGCAAAGCATAACTTTCTTTACTTACCACTATTAGGATGGAGCGTAGTGTATATAACCTTTTGAGGACAAGAGATGTGTTGATGCGTCACTGCAAAGAGTTTCAAATTCCAACTGATTGGATGCTTGACTCAGGGATTATTAGCAAGGTACACTTCTATTCTTTTTGATAATCAAATGTTCAATCGTAACTATATTTGCTTCATGGACTAGAACATTTGGCTGAGAGTTTCTCCTATGCCTGAGTTTTGTAAGCTGAAAAAATAAACTAGTCTTTTACATAAGGTCATCTAAGAATACATTTGCATGAACTATTTTCACATATTAGCTTACCCTTAAACATATATTATAATAATTCCCAAGGTAAGAAAGAATAAATAGCCATGGGTTTTTTTTATCGTTGATGCAAAATAAAGCACCTCCTTTAGTCCTTTACCAAGACAAGTAGACAACCTCCCATAGTAAGACTCCTCAATTGCCAAAACAAAGCCATGGTCGAGCCTGGCTCAACAATGATGGTGGCTAGGCAATATGTACATAGGACTATTTGGGGTAACAAAACCTGAAAAAAACCCTCCATCATGGCGAGTGAGCAAAATAGCCAACACAACCTAAAATGGTGCGACTCCCCAACAATGATGGTAATGGCTAGGCAATATGTAATGTAGCACTATTTGGTAAGTGTTGAGTGGTGCTTCAACCCGAAACCTAGAATGCTGAGGAAACTTAATCCCACAATGAAGGAGCAAGGCCCAATTCTTTACTCTTCAGGACAAATTCTCGAATAACAGGTTGTCTTCTGCAATTTGTTTTGTATAGTTTCTCTCATGTTGAGTGGTGCTTCAACCCAAAGCCTAGAATGGTGAGTCAAGCTCAACCCTTCAATGAAGAGGCAAGGCTCGACTCTTTTCTCTTTAAGACAGTTTTTCTAATTGTGGAAACCAGATTCCCCATTCTACTTGAATACTGAGAATCTTTCCTGTTATCATAAATGTACTAGAGTAACTTGAACTTTCCTACGAAAGAATCTCTAAGTCTTCTGACCTTTTCAAAGTTGCACCTTATTCGAAAATGAGGGAGCGGGACTTGGTGCTGATCTTGCTGAAAGCGGTTGTTGCAACCAAATCTAGTTGAAATAGTTTAGTGAGCAAGTGGCAGTGGCATGTGTTAAGATAATGTATACTGATGTAATTTGAATTCTGTACCACTATTGACCTTTCATGTGGACTTGGTGCTGATCTTGCTGAAAGCGGTTGTTGCAACCAAATGTAGTTGAAATAGTTTAGTGAGCAAGTGGCAGTGGCATGCGTTAAGATAATGTATACTGATGTAATTTGAATTCTGTACAAGGACACTATTGACCTTTCGTGTGATATGTATGTTATATAGTTGTTTAATAGAAAACTCAAATTACATCAGTATACATTATCTTAACAGCATGGTGGCACCATATCCACAGAAGCTTCTTGCGATTAGAGCCAAACCATAGGAATTTAGTAACTGAAGCTTATAAACCATATATTGATGGTTTTTGCATATTGCTGTTCTGGTAAGGCATTTGTTCCTCGAATTGTTACAGGTTCTTACTTTTATTGTTTGATGACTTCAGATAAAATTTGGCTCAGTCAAGTTGGCCAAGAAATACATGAAAAGAGTAGCCATGGAATTGTTATCTAAGAGAGCAGCAGAGAAAGATCCTGCATTGGAGTATATGCTACTTCAAGGAGTGAGATTTGCTTTCAGAATACATCAGGTAATTAACAAACTAGTAAACCATAAACAAACATTTTTTTTCATAATTAGTGTAGCGTGGAAATGCATCCATGAGAATGGACGGGAAGAACTCCAATTTCTACAACGAAATTTGAAATGTGTGTGCCTTAAGGACAATGGAAAAAGAGAGAGATATTAGTGAACCATTTAAACCCACATAGTCTCATTGGTTTAGTTTTATTTAAGAAGTTTTGAAGGGAGACTAATTTCAGTGCATTACTCACTCTGTGGATGCAGTTTGCAGGAGGATTTGATGCAGAAACAATGCATGCTTTTGAGGAGCTTCGCAACCTAGCAATGTCCGAAATACAGAAGTAGGGAAACAAAAGTATAGTGTGGATTTCTTTTTTTGATTGTGTGGACTTACTATCTCAGTAAGCAACATATGTACTGAAATTAAAATAGCCTGTCGTCGTGATTCTATTACTTTGAGTGAGTGGATGTGAACCTCTGCATGTGATGCGGTGTTCGTTAGTTGTGTGCGTGTGTGTGTCTCTAATCTAGGATTTTATGTGCGGTTTCACGATGGGGCTGTGAGATGCGAAAGTTTTGATGAAATGGATGTAAAAAAAAAAAGGAAAAAAGAAGAAGAAGCTTGATGAAAAGTTCTTGAAATTTTGTGTAGAATACTCATTTATGTAAAATATCAGATTTTTTCAATTCTGCTCTTATGCTCACCCATCCATAATCTGTTTACCATTTTTAGTATTAAGACTGAATTGATTGTTAAACATTTCTCATTTTGTTTATCCAGCTTAAAACCTAATCTGAGCTCATCATCTATTCAGGCTGAAGCCAAGAAATGAGACGATCAAAATTGAAACGATTAAGTTTCTTCTTGATCTACCTGTCAAAGGACCAAAATTGCAATTGATGAGAACCGGAACCGCTTATATATTACAGGTTCTAGACTTATAGTACCAAGCCCATTCGTTTTAACTTAAATTGGAACCAAATCATATATTTAGCAAAGATTTACCCAAGATTTTTGTGGAGTTCACATTGGAAATGACTCAAGGATGTAAGGATGATCTTCTCACCACACATAGATCATCTTTTTAAAAATCACCTCGTTTCAAAATTTCTAACCTCAAAGAATTTTGGTTTAAAACTAACAACATTTATGAATTGACGCCTAAATCTTCCTCATCTAAAATCAGCTATTGGATTATCTACGTGGCCCCACAAATATATTGACTAAATCTTGGTTTACTAATAAGCTGGGCTCCAAATCATAACTATATAATAATTAAGATAAAATAAATGAAAAAAAGTAACAAATTTCATTCAATTCCGGTTCTAGTTCCAGTTCCGGTTCCGGTTCCAATTATAGTTCTAGAACCCAGATAATTGATTCCGGTTCTAACCAGGCACCTGGTAACATGGTAACCGGGGTAAACCTTAAAACCCTATTTTCTCCAACTCAAAGGTCCACAATTCCATCAAACTGTCGAAACGGTCAGCCAGTCGACCGCCTAAAAGTAATTAATAATCTCCCAAACAAACCCTTGCTAAAACCCTTTATACCCTGAAACGATACCATAAATATCTTCTTCTCCAAAAACCCTCGTTGAGGTTTAAACCGTCTCCTCCCTCCGCCTCTCTCCGTCTCTCTCTGTTAGGGTTTTTCTCTAACTTTCTCTCTCTAAACATTTTCTCACTCATCTTTCCCCATCTCTCCGTCGCCCTCATTTTCTAGGGTTTCAAAGCTCATCAATCCTCTGAAAGTCTCGCTCTCTATCTCTAAAGATGAATCACTTGTTAAGGAAGTCGTCTTCAATGGCTTCCATTGCATCAAGGCAGACTCTCACTGCTTTGATCTCAATGGAAGCTTTTCATTTGGTTCCATCTGCATTAGCATCTGAGACTGTTAAAAGTCGTGATGTTTTTATTGGGGAAAGTCGTTCTTTTTCGTATTCTAGGGCATCATCAGAGAAGCCTGGATACTTCGGTTTAGGTATTAGAGAATTTCATTTTTCTACCAGGCCGTTGGAATTTAGGGCTTCTTTGGTTTCACAGGCAGAGTACGCTGTCGATGATTTCTCCGATGAGGAAAAGACTTCTGGGAAGAAGGTCGGTGGAGCCAGTGATGAGGGCCTTGAAATTTCCAAGCTTGGGATTTCTGAAGATATTGTTTCGGCTTTGGCAAAGAAAGGAATCACGAAGCTTTTCCCTATACAGGTACTCTCTCTCTCTCTCTCTCTCTCTCTCTCTCTCTCTCTCTCTCTCTCTGTAGCTCGCTTCTGATAAGCACCAAATATAACTGTTAGCGTTTGCAGGTAAAAAATTCCTTAGTTCTAATGCAAAACATCAATTACAAATTAGTAGTTGAAAGAAATATTCTTGCTGGTACTATATGTTTTGGGAAGTGATTGGAACCCTTTGTTTATGTGTGAATATATATATAGGGTACCCAGGTTTGTTCACTATAGTGAACCATATTTATTTGACATTTTTAAGGGTGATTGAGTGTATTTCTTACATGGTTCTATATGGATTAACCAAATAAAATTGCAAATTTCAGAATTCATGCTCATTTAGTTAGCCTATTTGGTGGTCATGGTTCTAGGATATCTTGGTTGGTCTTTGAAAACCATATCTTTGCGTGTTTTCCTGTCATTTTTTTAGATGAGATAAGCAAAGTACAGAATTGAGCCTACTTTGAATCATTCAAAGCTTACGCTCTAATGCCAATGTTTTAAACCTTTATGCATTGAGTTGATCTTATTTTTAGTGACATTCATAGGATCTTTGTACTAAGATTTTTGGGATACCTGGCTTCTGGAATAACTATAGCTTTATAGTTGTACACTTGTACTTAGGATGAATTCCTTCTTCATAGTAGTACAATTCAAAATACATATTAAACATCCTGTCTACCTATTTCTCTTGAGTGCAGATTCAGCTCTGTTTTCTTTCTATGTTTAGTTAATATTTAATCTTTTTTTCCTCATTGTGAAGAGAGCTGTACTGGAGCCAGCAATGCAGGGGCGTGACATGATTGGTCGAGCTAGAACAGGAACAGGGAAAACCCTGGCGTTTGGGATTCCCATCATGGATAAAATCATGCAGTTTAATGCCAAGCATGGGTTTGTGGACTTCTACTATATTGCAAAACTACTGCTAAAAATTGAATATTGCTGCTGATGTTGTCTTTGTTTCTATTCAACATGTTTCCTCTTATACTGTTTAAATCTACAGGCGAGGAAGAAATCCATTGGCCTTGGTTTTGGCCCCAACCAGAGAACTTGCAAAGCAAGTCGAGAAGGAATTCCATGAAGCTGCACCCAACCTCGATACAATATGTGTTTATGGTGGTGTGCCCATATCACGTCAAATGAATACCCTTGATTACGGTGTTGATGTAGTTGTTGGCACACCTGGTCGTATTATTGATCTGCTTAAAAGAGGTGCCTTAAACTTATCTGAGGTTCAGTTCGTTGTTCTTGATGAAGCTGATCAGATGCTCGCCGTGGGCTTTGATGAAGATGTTGAAATAATTTTAGAAAAGTTACCCCAGAAGCGTCAGGGGATGATGTTCTCTGCCACAATGCCAACTTGGATAAGAAAGCTTACCCAGAAGTACCTGAAAGATCCGTTAACTATTGATCTTGTGAGTAGGGAATCAGCTGCTTTTTTTTTTTTTAATTTTTTCCCCCATATTTTCCTTTTCATATTATTTAAACATTCCAGATCTGCTATTTCTGCCATCTGGATACACGCTGTCTTTCCTAATAAATATGCCTAGCCATGTGAAGATCTTAGATCTGTGTTTGTATAAATTTTCTCGAAGGAATAAACTTAGCTGGGTGGAGTGTTCAGTGATATCCACACTCCTTAGTTTTCCCCATCTATCTGAATGATTGATCTTGCTTCAGGAGGAAGCACTGGTAATAAGCGTAAAACCATCTGTGTGCTAGACTAGTAACGTAATCGGTTACCTCTGGTTCGTATACTATTTAGTAGGAAATGGTCACTTTGACATTGGAAGATCAAAAGTAGGTCACATGAATACTTCCTCTTTATAATGATCATGTCCCTAGTGATACAACTTGGGGAAGCATATTTATCATTTTCACGGGAGTATTTCTATCATTTTCTCGGATGTTGGAACACTTCTGATGTCCTACATTTATAAGGCTGCTGTGGTTGAGCACGGTGATTGTAGTTCTTATGATTCTACAAAAAAATTTAAGCCTCAGCAAGACGCTTTTGCAGGAACACTTGTTTTTTATTGTGGCTTTGGCATCATAATGAGATCTTGATTGGGTGCCAAAGTATACGGTCTCTGGGCCATTGGTGTAGATTATGGTTTCCAAATTTCTATGATGTCGTTATACAATTGATTGAATGGATATATGTTTCTCCTCTTGGCATATTTCTATTGCAAGTTTTACTTGGTTCTTTGGAATTTCATACTTGTCAGTTTTTGTTTCTCTATGCAGATCTTTTTCTGTTTTATTTACACAGTTTGATTATTATGAGTGCAAGCTTATTCAGGGGTAAAATGCATTGCAGGTGGGAGATTCTGATCAGAAGTTGGCGGATGGAATCACCTTATACTCAATTGCATCAGACATGTATGGGAAGGCATCGATTATTGGACCTCTAATAACAGTAAGAACATGCCTTTCATTTTTATGGTATCGTTTCCTATTAGGTTGATTTTCCAATGCTGCAATGGTGCTTCAAATTCTTTTCTTTTAGTCTTTGTTGTGTTCTCTGTTTCTTATTTGATCTTCCTCGTGTTCTCTAGGAACACGCAAAAGGAGGGAAATGCATTGTTTTCACTCAAACAAAACGTGACGCTGATCGGTTGGCGTACTCTATGGGACGAAGTTTTAAGTGTGAGGCATTGCATGGAGATATCTCACAAAATCAGAGGGAAAGGACTCTTTCTGGCTTCCGAGATGGGCAATTCAATATCTTAGTTGCTACTGATGTTGCTGCTCGTGGACTTGATATACCTAATGTTGATCTTGTACGTTATCACTACTTCCAGGCTAACCCCTTTTGTTCTTTAATTTTTGTCATGGATTTTACCATCACATGTTATTTACTCTGCAAATCAAGTATGCATCTTTTGGTGGTTTTGGGAATGTTAGAGAATTATTAGGTGGGTTTTTCTACTTATTTTCCCAATTGAAGAACGATTCTTCTCCTCTTCCTCATAAAGTCAATCTTTGGAATCCAGATTCATCATTCATCTACAACTTTCTTTAGCTACTACTTGTTGAAGTTGCATCTTTGAGTTTCACTGCTTCATGCTTTCCTTGCTACATCCTCACATTTCTCTACTGATGCACTCTCATATTGATGATTTTGTACTAAAATAGCTTTGAGTTCCACATGCTTTATATACAAATTCTTTTAGCATGCATCTGACTATTTTGTTTTTGTTTAGGTTATACATTATGAGCTTCCAAGCACTTCGGAGATTTTTGTTCATAGATCTGGACGAACAGGACGTGCTGGAAAGAAAGGTAGTGCAATTCTAATTCATTCAGATTCGCAGAACAGAGCTGTGAAGGTCATTGAGCGAGATGTGGGATGCAGGTTCATAGAGGTTAGTGCCTATTTTCCGTCGTATGTGTTTTTCTTTTTTCTTTTTAAACCGCAAAACCAGTCTCTTAAGAAACTTGATAAGAGATTTCTCTGGTTTGAAAAGGATCTAGAAGCAACATCTTTGCTGAGAGTCCCCTATTGTTTTAGACCTGTAGGAGTGTTGATGTACAGAAGTATTTGCATTAGATACAACGCTTCTACTTCGTCTATGATGTAGCCAATGAGATGGCATTGTTAGAGTATTATTCAATGTCCAGAGTAAATCTTCAAAGCCTGCCAAATTATCAGTACTATTCGAAGTTTTTGTGTTAACTACCATGGAGAAATAAAAAGAAAGATTTACATGGTGTAACATTAACAAATCCTAATTTAGATTAATGGCCATTTTGGTTATAAATTAAAAATAAAATAGTAGTAATACTAAGAAAATAAAATTGAGTACTATATTACAAATGTTTTAGGTTTCTCTATGTAGAATTTAGTCGAAATTTTGCACTTCCTCATTTGGTTTCATCCAATAGACTTTCTATTCACTGTTTTTATTTGCCTATTTTCAGCTTCCTAGGATTGCTGTTGAGGCTGGAAGTCAGGACATGTTTGGAGACATGGGTGGTGGTGGTCGTTTTGGATCTTTTGGAGCACGAGGTGGTCGTATGGGTGATTCAGGGTTTGGTCGCTCAAGTGGTTTTGGGCGTTCTGATGGCTTTGGTGGTGGATCTTCTGGTCGTTCCGGTGGTTATGGTGATTCTGGCTCGGGGCGTTTTGGTTCTTTTGGTGGAGCAAGTTCAGGTCGTTCTGGTGGAAGCTATGGCTCCAGTCGTTCTAGTAACTTTGGTGGTTCTGGCTTTGGTCGTTCCGGTGGTTTTGGTGACTCCGGTGGTTCAGGTAGTTCATCTCGTTCATCAGGTGGTTTCGGTGGATCTGGTTCAAGCCGTTTTGGTCGCTTTGGTGATGATGATGCATCTGGGAGGAAATCATTTTGACTTCAGTTTACGGTAAGTGCATCCCGTTTTTATGTCACATAGATATTCTTTTTACAATGAAGCATGAAATGTGCGGAAAAGATGTCATGGTTAATAATTTCAAACTGTTAAGTGGTTGTTCGCTGAGTGTTGTACCGTCAAACTAATATCCTAGTTCATGAGCCATCGACTGAAAACGATACGAGTCATTCTGATCATCCAAACCATGTCCCCAAGTTTCCGGTGAACCCTGGACCAATTTAGTGAATGATGTATCAACTTGAGCTATGATAGCTACTTCTGTTCTCTCTTTTTTCCATACGAATTGCGGTGTGTTTCAGAATCACGTTGGTTGAACCAAATTGCCATTGATACCTTTTTCAGATGGTCTTAAATGAACTGAACAGGTATTATACGAATAGTACTATTCTGATGATCCTAACCATCTGATCTAATACATTTTTTTGCATGGTTGAAAAATCTTAAACCTTTAGAAAATATCCCAGCTAGAATGTTACAAAAACGGTGCACCATGTGAGTAACTAGTAAGAATTTACTTATGCTATTTCTTTTTTTCTTTTTCTGTTCACATGAGATCAATATATTAATTGGAAGTAATTTATTGTTTAGTTTGTTAAGAGGTTAAAAACAACGGAAAACACTAAAATGTCAATGGCGATATTTTGATATACTTTCCTTAATAGTATGAATTGTGTGTTCTTCTTGAAACAGGTGGGGGGAGGGCCATGACATTTGGGCAAGAAAGAACACCAATTGTGGTATGTAAAGTTCAGGAAAGAGGAGAGGTGGTGGTATTGGGGATGTTCTATTTTTATTTGGAGCAAGGAGGAAGGTGGGGCGAGGACGACTTGAGATTTTTATAGTTAGGTATAGGTAGGTATATGCACTCGTATTTATTCTGCCAATATGATGGGAAAAAGAAGAAAGAGAAATAAGCTCATGTTCTTAAGTTAATGAAAGCTTCTTACAGATATCTGTTTCTAAGTGTTAGCTACTTTTAACTGTTTTTTCGTAACGTCTCTAATTCTTATTTGTATGTGTATTTAATTATGTAGTGAAGCTCGTTCCATAGTAGAAACTGTGGATTCTTCAAGTTTTGCCTGATTTTTTTTTTCTACTGAAAAAAAGGCTATAATGTTGAATTTATTATCTCTTCTGTAGTCGTTGAGTTCCTTGGATGGTTGTACAGTGTTAGATTATATCTTTTCTTTCAAGGATTAGTTTTAGTCCTAAAAGTATCGTTTACTTTGGTCCGTTGAATCCTGGCATCCTGTTTTCATTATTTGATGGTAAATCTTTGTTGTTTGGGTAATACCTAACCCGCCATCCTTCGTTGATTTAGTGCAAGTTTTCAAGCATTCAAATGTTCGGCGCTTAGTAACCGAAACCTTGGTATAAGGGTGACGCTCCCGCTCCCGAACCTCGCGCTCCCGCTCCGAACTACGTTCTGACGCTTTTTTAACGGGATTTGGCCAAAACCTCCAAAACTAGAATATTTTTGTCCAAAAACTCCACAAACATTTAATAATAGCTAAAAACTCCAAAATATCTTATTACACATGCAGAACTTTTCTTAGACATTTTTACCCTTTTCAAGACGAAATTAACCAATTGTTAAATGAATTTTATTTTAGGAAACTTATCCATTCACCCTAAAAATTCTAAAATTATTACAAATCACCTACCACTAATTTCTCTAAATTAAATTAGTTTTTGAAAAACCTTGAGATTTCTAGAAGGAAAAAATCACAAACCATTACAAAATTATAAACT
>MVGT01002614.1:517243-532926 GCA_002174775.1 Macleaya cordata | reverse complement strand
ACTTATATCACTACAAACACTTAATTTAGACTTTATAGTGTGAATGAACGGCTGGCATTTAAAGTGATTTGTTTGGAGGGTTAGATATCTCTGATTGAGCTGATTTTTGGTGGACATCTTATAAATAATGATAATATTATATATAAAAAAATCAGCTGATTTGAAGACGTCTAACTTGTAAAAAAACTCGTTAAAAAATAACCTTATTAAGTGCCCTTAAAGCACACGTTATATGATTGTGTTTCTCACTTACTTTTTAGACAGTAAATATTCATTTTTTCCATAATAAAATATAATTAATATGAAAAATAATAAATTTTAGTTATTATATGTAAAGCATACTTTATAGTTAACAAATAAGAAATATATAAAATAATAAATTTTTAAAAATAGAATATTATTACAAAAAATACTTAATAAGATTTAAAAATTGTTTTACTAACTATTCAATGATTTTGTTAATAAAAATTTATTTAATAATCTAGTTAATCATAATCTAGTCAATGGTAGTCAATTAAAACTTCAACTACGTGTGAGTAAGTTAGGCGCTCCGAAGGCGCTCTGAGCCTTAGGCATTTTTAAATTTGGCGCTTTGACGCTCTTGCTCTCGCTCCGCGCTCTGGTTACTTTGCTTGAGAAACTACTTTTCTGATTTACCTGGCACGCTATTCAGTCCTCAGTCCTCAACCAACAGCCTAATTCTTGCCTGAACGCGCACACTATAGCATTTGTCCAACACTTGGTAACTAAAACAGAGAGACGTGATGCTCTTTTTTTTGGTGGTAGACGATGCTCCCATAACTTTGTTCCAGTGGTTCTGATTTTGCTGTTTCGTTTTGGTTAGTTGAAAGAATTTGTGTAATCTAAATCCATTACGGTAAAGAAGTTGTTTTTGAATCTGTTTGATCATTAATTGGAATGGCATAGAAAACCTTAGCTAGCTAGAAGTATACACCAGAGTTTTTGAATATGTAAGCATGTTCTTGTCCATGTACTGTAGATGAATTGTTATTCCAATTAAGCACAGGCCCACGAGCAATTAAAATGACAGCAGCTTCCTCACTCTGCTGCACCATACATGGGAAGAAATAAAAGCTTCTCTCTAATGATAAAATTAATCATCGATCGAAGATGAACATAAAATCGATCTCCAAAAATACTGAAAGAAACACCAACGACCATAAGCTATATAACAATCTAACCCGGCCCAAACACATGGAGTTCCCAAACGTATCTTTGAAAATTACTACTTGCAAACAAGATGGAAAATCGATCTGGAAAGCACCACCTCGCTTTGACCTGCCAAAAGCCCGAAGAGACGGTCACAGTACCCATCTGCACATCATACCAGTAAGGAACCTTAGAAGGATCAGAAAACCAAAGAGCAACCATGCTAGCTAGAATTAATATCCATCTGCACATCAACATCAAATGGATTATATAGCTCTGAATGAAATGGAATGGTTGTTTGGAGTTGGACTTGTTATTGAAAGTGAATTATGACTTTGTGAATGAAATGATTGTTTGATTCTAGATTGAATGTTAATGTTTCAGAAAGTAAAGATGTGAAGGTTACATGTTTGTTTTTATTAAAAGAAAGACTATTAGCAATGGTTTGGGGCTGTCACTAATACCCATGACCATTAGCATCAGCTTGGTCCACATCCGAGTGTATTTGACCGTCGCAAATAAATATAATTTGTCGATGGCTTTGGAAATCATCGCCATAACCCGTCACCAATTCTGCCACACTCGTATTGGGGACGGTTTTTTGTCAATCGGGAATAGACCGTTGCTAAAAGTTTCGCAGTGTAACAACTTGTTAATAACAGAAACAAATGGACCTGGGATTCCGAAGACAGTTCATTGACTGGGAGCAGGAAGATTTGGGGAGACTGATGATGAAACTCAACAGTTTGAATCTATCCTTGGATTCGGCCGACTCCTTATCTTGGATCCCAGCTAAGGATAAGTTGTTCTCTGTCCAATCTTGCTACAAGCTGCTTCTTCCTAGCCAAGAGGGCTCCTTTCCTGCTGCTTCTGTTTGGGGTACTCTGGCCCCGACTAAGGTATCATTCATAGTGTGGGCTGCATACCTCCGTAAGTTACCTACTGTTGACACTTTGAGAAGAAAGAGGAGAGTGGTGCCAGATAGATGTGAATTGTGCAGTATGGATGAAAAAACTTGTGACGACCTCATGATGTGAATTGTACCGTATGCATTACATGAATTCTTCTCCTCTTCCTCAAAAAGCTTGAGAATTGATTCATCTACAACTTGCTTTAGCAACCAGTTTTTGAAGTTGCATCAATTAGTGTCAGAATTTGCTGCTTCATGCTTTCTTACAGCTGCCACATCCTTACTCTTGAGCTTCCAAGCACTTCGAAGATCTTTGTTCATAGATCTGGTTGAACAGGACGTGCTGGAAAAAAAGGTACGTAGTGCAATTCTAATTCATACAGAAACGCAGAACAGGGCTGTGAAGGTCATTGATCGAGACGTGGGATGCAGGTTCATAGAGGTTAGTGCCTATATTTCCGTTGTATGAGAATTCTCCGGTTTGAAAAGGATTTAGAAGCAACTTCTCTGCTGGGAGTACCCTATATATTGTTTTAGACCTGTAGGAATATTGATGTCCAGAAGTTTTTGCATTAGATACAATGCCTCTACGTCGTCTATGATGTAGCAAATTCTCCATGGACCAAGTATTTTGTCCAAATTAAGCTAATGAGATGGCATTGTTGGAGTATTATTCAATGTCCAGGGTAAATCTTCAAAGCCTGCCAACTTATCAGCCCTATTAAAATTTTGCGTTATCTGGCATTGAGAAATAAAAAGGAAGTACATGGTTTAATAGTATATAATGCCAATTTAGACCCATGCTGTAGGCTTCTCAATGTAGAACTTAGTTGAATTTTGACTTCCTCATTGGTTTCATCCAATAGACTGTCTACTCACTGTTTTCATTTGCCTATATATCTTCAGCTTCGCAGGATTGCTGTTTGAGGGAGGAAGAAATGACTTTAAAAAGGTATGTGATTAATCTCCCTTCCATTAGATTCTCTATTATGTTGAATGAAGTTTACCTTACATTGTCTTCTTATATGAATGATGATATTAAAATCTCTTGCTCTAGCTTTCAAAATATAAATTATGACTTCGATGTTATTTTTAGGTTGCGTGAAGTGTGAAATTTCCTTTACGAAAGAACTTGTATAGAATATAATGATGCCGCGGTTATGTAGGTTCATCCTTTTGAGTTGTTCTCTTTCTAAGAATTGTATAAGAAAGGTATGACACAGGGAGGAAAAGAATATCCCTTTTGTCTGCAGAGTTATAGACTTGCCAGACAGGGTCAAACTTTAACTCTGGATTCACACTGGTAATAATCTGTTCTTAGCTATTACTCTTGTGATTTATGGGTTGTTCGTAAATATCGTTAATTTTACACCTACATTAAACTGAACCTAACCTCAGGGAGAGGAAATAACAGTAACAAAAAAAAAAAAAATTTAAACAGAAAGAAAAGAGATTGATTAAAAACTAAAGAAACACCCAACATAACCCCAACACAGGGAGTAATTCCCAAACGATCATTGATCCTGATCATGTAGCTAGTAATGTCGATGAAGGATGTGGTGTGAATTGGTTAATCCAAAAGGTTCAGATTAAATCCAACTAATTAATAAGTTGAGCTTTGAACTAACAGTTTGTGCTTCGACCTGTTGTCTGACTCCGAGCCTGTCTTCACCAAATCAACTTTATTCGGACTTCATACTCTTCAAAAAATCTCTCCTGTAGAAGTAATAGAGTTCTGTGAATTCCTGTGCTTTACATTCCATCATCCTCTGCCAAATCAATTTGTTAGTAATTAGTTCGATCTTTTATTTTGGAACAGTAAATACACACACTAGATGAACGTTAATCTTGATATAATTCTCTCTTTCTATATATATACTCTATAGAGTTAGGATCCACAATCAAGTTTTCAAGACCAATTAAAATTAGCACCCAAGTCATTTGATACCATTAATTGTGTGATGTTAATGATTCAAATACTTATAAGATAAGAATAACTAATCAAGAGGGAATGTGGGTGTTCTAACCTGCTTCTGCGTAGTCATTATGGTGCAGTAATGTTGACGACCGGCCGGTGTGATTTGACTGATCAACTCGTACCATCTCCCCATGATTATGATTTTGGGGATGTGGGACATAACATTCCAGGCCTCTTCTTCTTCGTCGATGCAATTTGGTCTCAGCTCCCACCTCTCATCATCTTCGATGTGCAACATTTGGAGTGCAGTGAGGTGCCGTAAATCTTCTGGGATGCAGCTTAAGGAACAGTACATGAAATACAATTGCTGAAGGTTTTGAAGCCCTGCAAGTCCTTGGAGTGGTGAAGGATTTGATGAATGACTTATTCTTAGGGATGTGAGGTGAGGTGAGGTTGGTAACTGAAATAATGACGGGCAATACAATATGTCGAGTTCGTTCAACTTTGGGAGGTACTGAAGTTGCTGCAGTGAATTTAGTTTTGGGCAAAATCTAATATCTAAAGATAGGAGACTCGGAAAAATTATATAATCTTCTCCTCCTTCCACCATTACTATTGTTTTGAACTCCTCCAAACTAGTCAATTGGTTTAAGAGGAGTACTTGAAGGGACTGTAGTTTACTCAGAACTCTCAGTGTCTTCAACTTATGGCAATTACGAATATTCACTTCATTAAGACGTGGCATTATGATAATCTCTCCTCGCTTGCCTCCTCCTCCTTCTACGTTCACACCCAAATCAAACTCTTCCAACCCTCTCATTGTATGCATCGTCAGTGATTTTAAGCTCAGAAACGCTAGTTCCCCAGCATATTGGCCATCACCATTACCATAAATCTCAACCCAATACGTTTCAAGTTGTCTAGTCTTCCCAGAGAGAGTTTTTCAAGGGATGGTAGCAATCCCAAGGCGGGCAACTCTGTACATTTCAAGCAACAGTATAGACTCAACATGCGTAGATCAGTTAAGTTTCCTATCCAACTTGGGAACTTCCAACCGAGGTAGCTGTCTATTCTCAACACTCTCAAGTTTGGATGTGGTTGGAGGGCTCCAAGCACGCCCTCCGTTATCATCTCTACCTCCAGTGCATCCAAGTCTTTTTTGACCCCTTCAGTGTTGGATGCCATTCCATCAATAGTTCCAAAATCTAACTCGAGACGACAAAGCTCTTGTTTTTCTTTTAACTCTGCTTTGGAAGCTTCAGAAGCAGTTTTCAATCTCCCCAATCCTCTTATTTCTATGAATCCTTGCAAAAGGTTGAGGTCTTTAAGTATTTTGCATCCTTCGCCACTTGGACCATCGACAATAAACTCGTTTAGAGTCTGGAGAGAGGTCAATTTTCCAATTTCTTTTGGTAAAGACAAATGATCCATACCTCTAGTATCAAGATGTATCAAGTTATTCATTATCCCCATCCCTCTAGGAAGTTTGCTGAGTGCTTTACACCCTTTAAGTTTCAAAGTCTGCAAATTATATAGACTACAAAACGAATCAGGCAATTCATTTAGAGACGCATTGTGAGACAAGTCAAGATATCTTAGGTGTATGAGTTCCTTTAGCTCACTTGGAATGTGTGTTATGTCCATATGTTTCAATTTTAATACCCTAAGACATCTTAACTGACAGAATACATCAGTTGAAAAAGGAATATTTCTCAATGATGAATTCCATTTATTATTTGAGACTAGGAGAGATCGCAGATTCTTATTAGCTTTGAATATTGAGGCGTGAAACGAACTCGGCTCCACCTTATGTTCAGTATATATGAAACTTAAATGGCGGGGTTTGTTACCATCAGTTAATAAGGAGGGTTTATCACCATTTTGTTGCATATAAAATTCATTTTTTTGTGAGAAATTGAGCAAAATCGTGGACAAGATCGTGCATCTTACAACAAATGATGCTCCCATCATCATACTCATCCTTAGAGAAATCTTGGAAAAATGAGCGGTCAGCTAAATCGGTGAAATACTTCTGACCAATTAAATGCAAATTTTCTTTTGGTGATGATGAGTTAAGAAAACCTTGTGCCATCCACATATTGATTAATGAATGCCTTTTTATTTGGTGATCTTTGGGAAAAATGGTGCAATATGCAAAACAACGTTTCAATGGGGATTGCAAGTCATCATAACTCAACAACAGGGGCTTGGAAAGTTTTTGTTCAACCTCTTCTAATTTCCAGATCTCACTTTCCAATACACAACGCCATTCTCTTTTAGTTTTTTTCTTCCTCAAAAGACCTCCTAGAATACTTGCAGCAAGAGGTAAACCCTTACACTTTTTTGCTATTTCAATACCAATATCTTTTAGGCGCTCTTTGTCTTCTCTTTTCCTTCCAATAAAAGCTTTACGACTTAACAATGACCAACAATCGTCGGTCGATAAAATCTCTAAGACATGTTGGTATGAGTTCATCATCTTAGCAACGCTTTCATTTCGAGTGGTGACCATAATTCGACTACCTTGTGCCCCATGACGAAGTAAATCCCTTAGAGGATCCAAATCATCTTCATCATTCGTCCACACATCATCAAGCACAAGCAGAAATCGTTTTCCTTTGACAGAGTCACACAGTTCCTTGTGTAAAGCATTCCATTCAGTAGAACTTGGGGGAGATCCACCAGCCTCGTGGATGATGGCCTTGACAATCCTTGTACGATCAAAAGGTTCAGACACACAGACCCACATAATAGTATTCGCAAAATGGGTCTTCACCTGATCGTCATTGATGATTAGTTGGGTTAGTGTTGTCTTGCCAAGTCCCCCCATCCCAATTATAGAGATGATCCGGGGGTCATATGTGAATTCGTTTTCTAGTTGCTGTTCACTACTGGTACTACTACTACTCTCACTCAACATTAATCTTTTTAAGAGGATTTCTTTGTCCCAATCACGACCGCATATGCCTGAAACATCGACGATAGAGCTAGTTTTTTCTCGCTGTTTGGAATTATCATGATCATTACCCTCGGATCCAGTGGTCTTTGTATTGCTACTTATGATAAAATTATATTTATCTTTCTCATTGTGAATCAAATCTAATCTTTCTCTTATTTCTTTTATCCTAGAACCGATGTCATAGCATAAAACAGCTTTATTGAAACAAGAGAATAAAGGACAAGTAGGAATAAGCTGATACCTTCTCCTTGATCTGTTTATAGTTGCCATCGTTCTCATCAGGTGGACCCTCGATTTGTAATCTCAGAATTTCTGTTCTCCACTCGTCCAGAACGTCCTCCATGTCATAAGCTACATCTTTGAATTGGTCTAACCAATGCTTCACGAGTTCTTCATTCAATTGTCTATGCTCTGCATCTTTGAGCACCTTTTGGATGGTTTTGAATGTATTTTGAAGCTTCTTGACCTCATCTTTGGCATCCATAGCCAGCCTCACATGTTGTTCAATCTTTTGTATGAAGACAGTGGCTAAGTGCTCAACCAAAACAGAAGTAAGCGCCTCGGCCGCCATGATTATCACTTGGTTGTAAGCCTAAGTTTGAACAACGTCGAGCTAGATTAGATAGCGCAGGATGATCGATCAGCATTAATTAGTCAATGCTTTTAAGGCTGTGTTTGATAGCATTTCAATTCCATGGAAATGGGTTAGTTCCGCGGAAATAATACAAATTCTGTCGTTTGTTTACATTTTTAATTCCACAGAAACGGGGGCCCAGTTACTTAAAAGCGTGGCTAATAGTTAGTTTTTAATGTAATTCCATGGAATAGGCTTCCTTGGCCCCCCAAGGAATTAATTCCACGGAAGTGGTGGAAATGAATCTATTTCCATGGAACACATTTCTTTGCTATCAAACACAGCCTAAAAAAAAAACAATTTGTAATGAGAAAAACTACTTATTAATTAATTAGCCAACTTGTTTAGTATTATGACAGCCAACCCGCACCATTGACCTCGAAGTTTTATATCTATTAATTTATAGAGAATCTGGAGAAATAAATTATGTATGGTTGATTAGAGGAGATTTTTTTTGAGAGATTGGGTGATGTAGGTGAAATTAATAGACTTTTGAATGAAATGTAATGGTTGTTTAGACTTGTTATTATTTTATTTTATTTTGAAAAGCTGTTTAGACTTGTTATTGGAAATGTATTATGTGATGAGTGAGGTTATATAGCCCCTCTTATATGACCCCCCCGCATGTGGGGCTCACATACAGTACGTTCAAGGGTGGATTTTGGAGAAGATGTTCTCCTCATTATGTATATCATCATATTAAAAAATCAGTTCGTTCTAAAACTTCGAACCCCCTCAAATTAGCCCTTAAAAATTTGGTAAGTTTTAAACTTTTATTTTAACCGTTGATTTACAGGAGAAGATTTATGAGGTTAAAGTTTTAGAACCGACTGATTTCAGGTGAGTATGTTCTCCTCATCCTCTCCAAAAATTAACCCCTTGATGCATTTCATGTGGGCCCTACAGGATGGAGGGGTTATTATTGGGCCTATTTAAAGGGGGCTATATAACCTCACTCTTATGTGATTTTGTGAATGAAATGAAATGGAATGGTTGTTTAATTCTAGATGAAAGTATGTACTCTCTGGTCTCATGTTCGAGCCTTTTCATAGTGCTATTATTTGTGAAAAAATTGATGGTGAATTAATCCTAGTTGGGCACCTATATGAGACTAAAATTCCTTCAGGTGAATCACTCACTGTAATTTTCAGACGTGTGGGAAGGGAGGACATATGTTCCCAAGTAAAACGAGGATGAACACCATGGGTAATCAAAAAAAGAATCTAAATGTTTTAGAAAGTAAACATGTGAACAGGTGTCGTGTAAATGTTAAGGCCTACTTTTTGTTGCAAAAAAAGAACTATTAGCAACGGTTCTAAGCTGTCACTAAAATCCATGGTTGTTAACAACGGTTTGGATCAACACCCTAGTGGGGCAAGGCTATTAAGTGATGGGTTTACCGTCGCCAAACCTGTCAACAGTTACGACACTCGTTTTTGCAACGGTTTTGTTACCTTTGGAACAGACGTGGTAAAATGTGCCCTGTTTTGTAGTATTAACTATTAACAAATGTGCTTAACATAAAACAAAGGAAGCTACAATAAACCATTCTCAACAGACTGGTCTGAGCTCTGGAATTACTTTATAAGAGTATTTGTAAATGCAGCACTAACTAATAGAAGTTTGGATTCTCTAATAACAGTAAGAATGTGCCTTCCATTTTTTATGGCTTCATTTCCTATTACTCTATTAGCTTGATCTGCTTTCATCTACTTCTGATTTTCCAGTGCTGCAACGGTGTTTCAAGTTAGGATTTGCTTTTAGTTTTGGGGATTTTGGGCAAAAACCCCTATGTTTTTTGTTGTGTTTTTTCTCTTTCATATTTGATCTTCCTCGTCGTTTCTAAGATCACGGAAAGTAGGGAGATGTTGTGTACTCACTGTTTTCATTTAGTTTCATCCTATAGACTGTCAACTCACTGTTTTCATTTGCCTATCTTTAGATTCATAGGATTGCTGTTGAGGATGGAAATCAGGACATGTTTGGAGACATGGGTAGTGGTGGTCGTTTTGTATCTACTTTTGGAACATGAGGCAATCGTATGGGCCCAAGGTTGTCTTGACAATCGACTCGTGTCTGATGTTTTGTTGCAGTTATCCACTCTTTGCAACGATGCTAATTTCATTAGCCAAGGAGAAAACTGTCCTTTGGAAGGCTCAACTAGATACAGATCTTTAGTTATTAGTGAAGAAATGACTTAAGAGGTATGCGATTCTCCCTCCTATTCTATTCAAGATGCCTAGGGTATGTAGGTTCCTCCTTTTAAGAGTAGTACAAGAAAGGTATGAGACAGGGAGTATATGAGTATCCTTGTTGCCTGCAGAGTTATAGGCTTGCCAGACAGGATCAAACCTTAACTCTGCATTCACACTGGTGATAATCTGTTCTTAGTTATTACTCTTGTGATTATGGGTTCATCATAAATATCGTTAATTTTAAACCTACATTTGATGGGGTTATGAGTCTTAAATCATGGTGATTTTATTTCTAGTCCCAGTTTTGTGTCAAGCAGAAAGCCGATGTAAAATAATGGCAGTTCCCCTTCAGTATGGAACTGAAATTTAGGACATACTGTTTACTCATTTGGTAGTTTACCCATTGAAATATTACATAGAGACCAGTTGCTTCTAGAAATTAATGTTTCTAATTAAATTGCTTGATATATTTACTGAAACTTTAATGTGTGCTAACATGTGATTGATATTAATTATCTTTAGATGATGGATAATTTAGTAGCTAGCTAACTCTCTAGGTTTTGTACAGGATGATATTATTATCCATTGATC
Source organism: Macleaya cordata (assembly GCA_002174775.1). NCBI lineage: Eukaryota > Viridiplantae > Streptophyta > Magnoliopsida > Ranunculales > Papaveraceae > Macleaya > Macleaya cordata. Next base: position 522,549 of record MVGT01002614.1, on the reverse strand, counting down.
TCTCCGAAAATATATACTAAACAAACGCCCACCATAAGCTCTTTTTTTTGTAAAAGGCACAATTCATTACCAGGCACTAGGAGGGCGCCAAAAAAAAAGGGATACAAAAACAGAGGAGCCCAAAAGCAAACAAAGGAAACAAACACACTAATTGTTATGAATAACATCATCCCAGCTGACCACCAGTCCTCAAAATGGATACCTCTAAACACATCTTTTAGAATATTCCCAGTAGAAAATTAAGGCCTTGATTTTGATGATTACCCTCTCGACACAGGTAGCTCTGTCATCAAACTTCCTCTTGTTTCTTTCATTCCATGTCACCCACCAAACAGCCGGAAGCAGCACCTTCCTAACTAACTTCTCTCTCACATTCCTTTGGTTGCCTCTCCATGCGTGTAGCATCCCCATGACAGTCTTGGGCATGATCCAATTCTCACTAAAACATGCAAGGAAGTAACTCCACAAGTAGGTGGTGTATTGAAAATGAAGCAGCAGATGATCTCCAGTCTCCTCCATCTTCTGGCAGATAAGAAGGACAATCCGAAAGAACACCAACCCGGCAAGACCTGCCAAAAATCATTACCTGTGTGCGCAAATGATGGGAAATTAATGTAAACATCCATACCAACTATGATGACAAAGAGACCATGGTTGGTAGAATCAAATACTGTTATATGCTATATATATAAGAATAAATGATCAAGAAGGGTACGTAGTTATTCTAACCTGCAAATGATCATCATCTTCATCAGTAATCCAGTTGGTGTAGTTATTTTGACAAGTACCTGCTGGTGTGAATTGGCTGATCAGCTCGTAATGCACCTATTGATTATTGATTATGAATTGGGGGATGTGGAATATGATGCTCCAGTCCTCTCCTAGGTCGAAGCAATATAGATCCTATGGCCATACACAACCTGCAATCTTCAATGTTTGGAGTACTGCGGTGAGGTGTCATACATCCTCTATGATGGACATCAAGAAAGAACACCCCACCGAAATATAAATACTGAAGTTTTTCGAATCCTGCAATTCTTTGGGGTATTGGTGAAGAATTTGATGGACTTATCCACAGGAATATGAGGTTAACTGGTAATTGAAACAATGACGAACACCTCGATATGAAGAGTTGATTCAACTTTGGGAGGTGAAGTTGCTGCAGTGACTTAATCTTGGGCATGATTTAATATCTAAACGCCGGAGACACGGCATAATTATAGAATCTTCTTCTCCTCCTGCCATTACTCCTGTTTTGAACTCCTCTAAGTTATGCAAACTTCTTAACCTGAGTACTTCAAGAGATTGTAGTTTACTCAGAGCTCTGAGTGTCTTCAACTTAAAGCATCTATCAATAGTCATGGTATTAAGACGTGGCATTATGATAATCTTTCCTCGGTGGCCTCCTCCTTCTACATCGACACCCAAGTCAAACTCTTCCAACCCTTCCATGTTAGTCATCCTCAGTGATTTTAAGTTCGGAAATGCTGTTAGGTTGACATTGCCACCACCACCACCACCAATAGTGTTGTTGCCGCTGATTCCGTAAAACTCAGGACCGATGTGTGTCACCGCTGCTGAATAACTTATATCAAGAGTTTCAAGAGATGGCAATTTCCATAGAGGTGGCAGTACCTTTAACTTTCTGCATTTAAGCGTGACCCTCGTAACACAAGGCATAATCTCTCCTGCCACTTCTCCATCACCCATATCCCATACTTCCAACTTATTCGCAGTAATATCGAGTTCTTTCAATTTTGGAAACGCCACTTCCCCAACACATTGGCCACCGCCATTACCATAAATCTCAACCCCAATGCGTTTCAAGTTGTCTAGTCCTCCCAAAATGAGTTTTTCAAGGGATGCTAGCAGTCCCAAGGCGGGCAACTCTGTACAGTTGACGCAATTGTATAAATTCAAAATGCGTAGATGGTTCAAGCTTGCAATCCAACTTGGGAGATTCCAACCTAGGTAGCTATTTATGCATAACTCTTTCAAGTTTGGATGTGGTTGAAGGACTACAAGCACGCCTCCGGTTATTATCTCTACCGCTGGTGCATCCAAGTTTTCTTCATTCCCTTCACTTTCGAATGCCATTCCACCAACAGTACTAAAATCTAACACAAGACGACAAAGCCCTAGTTTTTGCATCAACTCTGCTTCAGAAGCTTCTTTTGCAGATTTAACACTCCCTAATCCTCTTATACAAATGCACCCTTGCAAAAGGTTAAGGTCTTTAAGTTCTTCGATTTTGCATCCTCCACTTGCACCGTCAACAATAAACTCCTTTAGAGTTTGGAGAGAGGTCAATTTTCCAATTCCTTCTGGTAAGGAGATCAAAGAATCAACATCAAGATGTTTCAAGTCAATCATTCTCCCCATCTCTCTAGGAAGTATGCGGAGTCCACTACACCCCTTAAGTTTTAAAGTTTGCAAATTATACAGACTACAAATTGAATCAGGCAATTCCTTTAGAGACAGATTGTAAGACAAGTCCAAATATCTTAGATGTATGAGTTCCTTTATCTCACTTGGGAGGTTCCGTATGCCCATACGTTTCAATTTTAATACCCTAAGACATCTTAGATGACAGAATAATTCAGAAAGAACATCTCTTAATGATGACTTCATGCTGCTATTAGTCCAGACTAGGAGAGATCGTAGATTCTTAGCTTCGAATATTGAGTCATGATAAGAACTCGTCTCTACCTCATCTTCAGCATATGTTAAAGTTAAGTGGCGTACTTTAATATTACTATCATTTGATGCAGAAGGTTTATCACTATTATATATCATATAAAACTCATTCACTGTGAGAAATTGAGCAAAATCATGGACAAGATCATGCATCTTAAAACAAATTTTTCTCCCATCATCATCATCATCATCATTATTCTTAGTGATTGAGAAAACTTGGAAAAACGAGCGCTCTGCTAAATCGTTGAAATACTTCTCACCAATTGACTCCGGATCCAAATTTCCTCTTGTTGTTGAGTTAAGAAAACCTTGTGCCATCCACATCTTGATTAATGTATGCTTCTTTATCCTGTGATCTTTAGGAAAAATGGCACAATATGCAAAACAACATTTCAATGGTGATTGCAAGTCATCATAGCTCAAAAACAGGGGTTTGAAAAGTTTTTGTTCAACCTCTTCTAATTCCCAAATCTTACTTTCCAATACACGACGCCAGTCTCTTTCCGTTTTTTTCGTGATCAAGAGACTTCCTAAAATACTTGCAGCAAGAGGTAAACCGTTACACTTCTTTGTTATTTCAATACTAATATGTTTTAGGACTTCATTCTCTTCTCTTTTCATTCCACCAAAAGCTATACGACTTTAACAATGACCAACAATCGTCGAACGATAAAACCCCCAAAAGGTATTTATAGGAGTTCATCATCAATGCAACTCTATCATTTCTAGTGCTAACTAAAATTCGACTTCCTTATCGTTTTCCTTTGACAGAGTCACATAGTTTCATGTGTAAAGCATTCCATTCAGAGGAATTTGGGAGAGTTTCACCAGCCTTGTGGATGATCGCCTGTGCAACCTTTGTACGATCAAAAAGTTCAGACACACAAACCCACATAGTCTTCTCAAAATGGGTCTTCACCCGATCGTCATTGATGATTAGCTGGGCTAGAGTGGTCTTGCCAAGACCCACCATCCCAATTATACAGATGACGCGGGGGGTCATATGTTTCGTTTTCTAGTTGATTACTAGGACTACTACTACTCTCACCCAATAGTCTGAAGCCATGGTCATACTAGTTTTGATAAACTTGAATTCATCTTTCTCTTATTACTTTTATCCTAGAACAGATGTCATAGCCTAATGAAATTTTATTGAATTCGTCTTGCTCTGCTTATTAATAAGTTGGCGATCCATCTGTGATCTTAGAATCGCGGTTCTCCATTCGTCAAGTACGTCCTCCATGTTTTTGTCTCTGATTTGTCTCTCCTCTGCATCATTCAGCACCTCTTGGATGGTTGTGAGTGTGTCCTCGAGCTTCTTCACCTCGTCTCGAACACCCCTCACCAACCTCACTTTTTGTTGGATTTCTTGTTTGATGACAATGGCCAATTGCTCAACCAAAACGTGAGCAAGCACGGTGGCCATGATTCACCGTGCAAAATTGCTAACTTGTTTTGTATGACAGTGAATCCACCATTGACCCCAAAGTATTTTTAAGTCTCAGAAATAAATTAATACCAAGTCTTTCAAAGTCTCTTTTACGTGTTTGTTTCTTAAATTAATTGATAAGGAGTAGAGTAGCCAGAATCTTAAAAAGTCTTTCAAATCTCTTTTATATATATATATATATATATATACACCCATTTACATTGACCTGAAAAGCTAAGTCTTTCAAATATATTATAAAATCTTTAACGAATAAATTATGCATGGTGGATTATGCATAATTATATAATTAGCTCAAATTGAACTTTTCAATACTGACATTTGGGGTTTGGTTACAACATGCTGTAAAATCCTTAAAGAAATAAGTAATGTGATTATTATATTATATATGAGAGCATATTATTGGCCAGACAGGTATTAATACATTGAGTGTACATTAGCTGTACGTTCATATATACCATCTTCACAAAAAAATCATGTCATTATAAAACTTATAATCACATCATCCATTGATTGAAATCACTAGTAAAATGAATAGCTCAATCACATGTTATTTTCAGTGATTTCTAATCATCAGATGATAGGATTACAAGTCCTATAATATGCTAATTTTTTGTGAGAATGGTCAACATAATTAGGAGAACATCATCTCATAATATTATCCTTTAGATCAACTCATGGGCTGGGCTGGGGTGGGGGGAGTTATCTTTACTATACTTAATGGGGCTGCCCCCTTAAGCCATTTGAGTTGGCTAATGGGCGCCAGGCCCAAAAGTGTATGAGAGAGAAAGAGAGAAGTGAGGGGAGAGAGAAAGACAGGGGGGTGCGGCGGCGTGACAGCCTACAGCTATCACACCGTCCGTCCGTCCATTTTTTTTTCTTAAAACTTTTTTAAAATACCAACTATGTCCTCTAACAAAATTTATTTATTTACACTTCGTTTACACTTGCCAATAGGGTGGCATTGAGTTGATCCAAGGGCTGATTTTTAGTAATGATGATCTACTCATCATCTAGATCAACATCAGCATATACACTGTCATCAGTGGGCCAACCTGCATCTTATTTTTTTTCAATAATAACGTACTGTATAATTTATCAATTTACACGCGTGTAGCGCGTGTTGGACAACCAACGCACACGCACGAAGCGCGTGTGGGTG
>MVGT01002614.1:445231-517180 GCA_002174775.1 Macleaya cordata | reverse complement strand
CACTTTTTCTAAAAATACCCATTATGTCTTTTAGTTGATTTTATTAGTTGTGTTAAACTCACTTCAATTTTATACTCCACTACATCTCTTATAGGCTCACTCAGATATAATCCAAGGCCTGATTTTTTATGAGGATAATATTTTCATCATATAGGTCCCACAAGTTGGTATCAAAAAGGTGTAAGTGTAGTATTAATAGAGAAAAAAATAAGATGTTACCTTTTAATGCATGTGCTTTTATATGTTCATCCAGTCTTACGTTCACACTACGCTTTCCCCTATTTGTGGGTACACACCTTTGTAATACCAATCATGTCATGCCTGTGAGGGTTGAATTCTTGTGACATGATTTTCTCATCGTTTAGATCACATTAGGCCGTATGTCTTGTTGAAGTGGATCCCAATACCCATTTTATTCTTATATTCTACTTATACATATTTGTTGCATCCACTTATTGAGATTATCCAAGGGCAGAATTTGTTTGGATATACGTGCTAAAAAATTCTTTTTTATCTTTTTTCCTTTAAAGAAAAGACAATTGGGTGAAAAAATGGGTGAACCAAACAAGCAAAGTTCCTAATTTATTTAGTTAAAGAGAGATCAGAGCCTCTTATATACTTATAGAATAATATTTGAAATTTGATTAATAGTACTTAGGAATTTGACCAAATCAAATACAATTACATAAATTAATGAGAAACCATATATTTTATTGGTGATGGGTTATTTTTCCAAGCTTATTTTACCAACACGTTGCTAATATTTTCTAGATTAATGAGAAACTATATATTGTATTGGGGATGAGTATTTCCAATGCAAATGTGAATGTGGTAAAATGTGGCGTAACAAAAGTAGATTTTTTTATTTCCCAAAAAAATTCTTCAAATGTTATTGTTTAGATAAACTTTGAAGGTGAGTTAATAGTAGAATAGAAAAGTATTGGTCAAATAGGAAGATATAGCGTGAAAAATAAGGACATTGTGAAGTTCATTTTCTAATTATATGCATTCTACATCACAATATCCTTTTTTCTACACCAATGTCTTCCCATTCTATCAATGTCTTTCTATTCTACCAATGTCTTTCCATTGCACCGCCAACGTTAAATTTATCTTCACATTAGCATTTGAAGAATTCTATTGGGGCAAAAGTCCACTTTTTACCACATTCACATGGACTATGGACACCTAGATTTGGTCACCTACGAGCTTAAATCGTGCAAACACCTAGATTTGGTCACCTACGAGCCTAAATCGTGCAATGAAGTAGTCGAATCAACTGTTCGGGAGCTTAACAATTGTGGGAAGGCGTCCAACATTTCTAAAATTCATATTTCTGCATGCTCCAAAGGGCCACGCTGGTTGTCTGAGTTTTACTCATCTAATAAGAAGTCGACAGGTCTGAGTTTTACCCTAAGTAACCAGAGCGCGGAGCGAGAGCGAGAGCGAGAGCGTCAGAGCGCCAAATTTAAAAATGCCTAAGGCTTGGAGCGCCTTCGGAGCGCCTAACTTACTCATACGTAGTTGAAGTTTTAATTGACTACCATTGACTAGATTATGATTAACTAGATTATTAAATAAATTTTTATTAACAAAATCATTGAATAGTTAGTAAAACAATTTTTAAATTTTATTAAGTATTTTTTGTAATAATATTCTATTTTTAAAAAATTATTATTTTCTATATTTCTTATTTATTAACTATATTAATGCTATTTAAAGTATACTATATATATAATAACTAAAATTTATTGTTTCTCATATTAATTATATTTTATTATGAAAAAAATTAATTTTTACTGACCAAAAAGTAAGTGAGAAACACAACCATATAACATTTGCTTTAAGGGCACTTAATAAGGTTATTTTTGAACGAGTTTTTTTACAAGTTAGACGTCTTCAAATCAGCTGATTTTTTTTAGATATAATATTATCATTATTTATAAGATGTCTACAAAAAATCAGCTCAATCAGAGATATTTAACCCTCCAAACAAATCACTTTAAATGCCAGCCGTTCATTCACACTATAAAGTCTAAATTAAGTATTTGTAGTGATATAAGTCTCCGATTGAGCTGATTTTTTTAAAATATGATCCAAATAGTATAAATAATATACATGTAAAAAAATTAGTCTATTTAGACAAACTTAACACAAAAAAAAGACATTTGAAAATATTTTGTTGATTACGCGCTCCGAAAAATGGAACCGCGCTCAGAAAATTAACGAACCGCGCTCCGACAATTCGCGAACCGCGGATCGAAGGCGCTCCCGCTCCCAAAACGCGAATACGCGGTTTGGGAGCAGGAGCGCCAGCATGTTTGGGCATTTTTGGTTACTATGGTTTTACCTATCTACTAAAAAGTCTACAGGTCATCGGCATACAGTTATTCTAGTTCAGGGTATTTTGGTTCTTTAGGTATAGATCAAATTTTTGTTGATCTGGTGGCAATTATGACTCTAGTCATTATTTTTATTGATTATTTCAGCAGTTTTAACGACGAAGTTGCACAAAATTCCATGTGAATGCCACCAAATGACCTTAAATTTCATGTAAATAAATTAATACACGAAACTCAAGCCATCTAATGTCAACCACATTGGCCCTTATGCAACCCAATTAACAAAGAAATCGGATTCGTGTACAGGTTAAAACCTACTTTATATCTACAGGTCGAAATCACCGTTGGATCGTTCCAGATGGACGACTATTAATACAGTTGACATTTCCCTTATTTAGAGAAGACCCGGTATATCTTGTCCGTTAAGTACAACCGGCTAGACTGACATTCACGTGATTTTCCTCTTTTTCTCTCCCTCTTTTTATCCCTCTTTCTCTCTCTAACTGTATCTCTCCCTTCTTTCTTCCTTCTCTCTCGAACTCTGATACCCCCACCATTTTCTCTGTTTCTTTTTTTTTTTTTTGGCCGAAAAGATATCCTTCTTTCTAGAAGAGATCTTTCTCTCCGGGACCACAATGAAGATGAAGGAGCTGAGGTTTGAAGAATCCAGGGTTTAATCTGGTTTGTTTAATCTAAGATTTTGGTTTGTTCGATCTAGGAATCTAGGGTTTAATCTGGTTTCTCTCTCCCTTCTCTCATGCTTTGTGAACTTTTACCATTAGATGTTGTAAATTTTTTTTTGTTGCTGCCATGATTAATTTTTACCATTAGATGCTGTAAAATTTTTTTAAAATATTGGTTCTTAAGTCCTCAAGGAGAGATCATTGAGTTATTAGTTTAGTTTGGCCCTACCCACAATGCCAAAACCAAGATGAACATGAATTTGTGGGGATCACTAATGATCCAAAACATAAGTCTGCACTACTCAGAATAACCTCAGAACTTAAACCTTAATAGATATCTAACTATCTTCCCTTCCTTGAACATGATTAGGTTTTCATTTTGGTCTTAGGGCAACAACACAAAAAAAAATTTTACAACAATGGTAAAAATTTATCATGGTAGCAACACAAAAAAAAATTACAGCATCTAATGGTAAAAATTCATAAAGCATGAGAGAAGGGAGAAAGAAACCAGATTAAACCCTAGATTCTTAGATTCTTCAAACCTCGGCTACCTCACCTCGGCTACCTCACCTTCAATGTGGTCCTGGAAAGAAAGATCGCTTCTAGAAAGAAGGATCTACAAAGAAAATGGTGGGATTAGAAAGGAGAGTAAAGTTAGAGAGAGAAAGAGGGAGAAAAAAAGAGAGAGAAGGGAGAGAGAAAGTTAAAGAGAGAGAGAAGGCGAAAAAGAGGGAGACAGAAGAGAGAGAGAAAGAGGAAAATCATGTGAATATCAATCTGCCCGGTTGTACTTGGCGGACCAGATATACCAAGTCTTCTCTAAATTAGGGACACGTCAACCGTATTATTAGCCGTCCATCTAGAACGTTCTAACGGCGAATCCGACATGTAGATATAAAGTAAGTTTTAACCTGTACACGGATCCGCTCTCATTAACAAAATAGCCTTGGTAAAAATAAAAAAGCAAAAGCCAAATCAAAATATTTACGAGCAAGAACCACATTCTAAAAACAAGAGTTGTGTGCTACGACCAAGACTATAGACACCTCAAAATATCAAACCCTAACCTGGTCACAAATTTGAGGGCAGGCTATGCTAGATTCTCCGCATCCATCTTAGCTATTTAGAGTTATTTTCCTTTTACTATCCACCTAGCTAAGAGATGTTTCGTTCTTTCGAGTTCGAAAATGAAACAACAAAGTAATGATCGAAAAGTTAATTTGAGATGATCCAAAGGTTAATTTGATCAACATAATTAAATAATTCTCACAAAAACAATTATTTGATCATTTCTACATGACCTCAGAAGCAAAGGTTAATTTGATCAACATAATTAAATCATTCTCACAAAAACAATTATTTGATCATTTCTACATGACCTCAGAAGCAAAAGTAACTAAAATGTAAGGATAAAATGTATATACAACATTTAACAATGTAAAAGAAAGAGTAAGTTGGTAGAACTTGGAAAATGTTAAAAGGAAAGAGAAAATATCAACCCCATATGATTGGCACAAAATAGTACATATTTTTTTTTTAAACACAAATGGGTCAAATATTTCCACCCATGTCTCTCTAGTTCCTCTACTTGACATTAATCTTTTCCAGTCCCATTTCCACCTATTTTGTGCCCCAAAAGTACAATATAAAATGTAATAAAAGATTTAGTACTTTGTTTAGCTCTCTAGAGTTGTCCAAATGAACTGATTTTTTATAAATATGTTATAATTATTATTTTATTAAAAAATAAACAACAAATACTTAGAGAATTAGTAAAAGATTAGAGAACTATCATTGAGCTGATATTTTATAAATATCATAAAAAATATCAATATTATATATACATTGGCATGTGATACCACATGAAATTGATCTAAGAGCTTAAAGAGAAATGACGAATTTGTACATTTTATATATACAAATGTGAATTAAATTGATATGCGTCACCAAAAATAAACTGCTAGTCCTATTAAAAATTAACTCTTTTTCTAATCGCTCATTGTTCTCCATTAATTTTTAATGAACTCTTGATCAATTTTTGATAGGACTATAAATCTTAGAATGGTATGAATTTTGGTAAAAATATTCTCATCAAAAAGCAGCCATTAATTTCTCACCATGTGAGTCCCACAAACAATGTGAAAATACCGATTGACACGGATCTGAACAAGTGTGTACTATGTTAACAAGTTCAAAATTGCGATCCTCATTTCCGTCTTCTAAATCGTTCTCATTTTTCAATAAATTAAAGGTTTCCAAATTAACTATTTCTTTATAAATATAATTTGTTTATCAATTAAACGATATCAACTAATAATCAGTTCAATTACAATTCTCTAATCTTTAAAAATCTTCACTGTAAAATTAAGTATTGATGAAAATATAACATATTTATACAAAATCAATTCATTTGAACAATCTAAAGAGCTATACAAAATACTAATTAATGTTTGCCCCCAATGATACACATTGACAAAATCATTCGTTAATTGGTAGAAAATGACAAGTTTCACAGATTTGAGATTTATTCAACCAATAGACTAATTAGAAATCACAAATCAAGGAATCTATTATTTCTCTCTACCAAACAAAGAACAATGTATAACATAAACTAATCTAAACTTGCATACCAAATGGTATTGGCACACAAACTTAACCAAAACATAAACTAATTGACAATGAATTTTAAAATGAATTTGTTGGGACCAAAGATTTGGTAGAAAAATAGTTCTTAGATCTAACTACTAATTTTCTAACAAATTCCTGGTTCCTACAACTCCATCTTTAAAATCCTAACACATAATGGATTATTTGCCTACAAAAGGGTTTTAAGGGTTTTTTGTGCTGAATGGGCTGAAATGGGTTAGATGAAAAAATTGAATAATGGATGAAACATCTAAATTACCCATTTTCAACCTATTTTTTAACCCATCCAGCAAAAAATACCCATTAAAATACAACCAAAAGTTATGAAACATGAAATTAATATCACTTGGAAGTTCTACTTCTATCCCATTGACAATCCTGTAGGAAAGATCAAATTTATCCTATCAAAAATTTCATCACCTTCCAATCTACACAATGATAGTTAACCCCTAAAAATACATGTAATATGTTGTTTCTCTCCAAATACATGTATATGCTTAATAAACAAAACTGAACCCTAACCCAAACCCTAACCCTAACCATCAATCAATGTAACCATAGATAACCCTGAATTTTTTTTGCTACAAACTAGGTTAGAGAAAGAATGATCAGCTAGAGCTAATACTTATTTCCGCCATCATATCGGCAATCAAACCAATAGGGAAACAATCCTGATCATCATCTCATTCTCTCTTCAACCTAAGACACTAAAAACTTCTAAAAAATAAAGCAAAACAAAAGAATACTATAATAGAAACAGAGAATTAATTGATTTTTAAACTAGCAGAATTAAAAGCTGAGAAATAAACCCTAACTCCATTAAAACATATGAGCAGATCTAGTTATATCAACAAAGCTTAAATGACATTATCTCAAAAGACTGGGCATGTATATAATAAAAGAGAAAAAACTAGATTAAAGAGGGCATCAGATCTCCAAGGTGATAGCATCAAAGAAAATTCAGACGCAAATTACCCATTTAATATGAGGTTCCTCATTTGCCCTAACTTAATAAACAATCTCCATCTTAACAGAATCGCAGAAATGGTTTTAGAATTGGGGTTTATTGGATCACAAGTGATCGATTTGAAGAAACACAAAAGGAGGCAAAAGGAAGAACTGCAGAGGAAAGGAGAGGGAGAGGAGACTATTGCTGTCCATCAAGTCCTCCGGCTGTATTTGTAGTGTTAGGATTAGGGTTTCGGGTGGGTAACTATAGGCTTGCGGACGTTTGGGGAAGCCTAGGGTTAGCGATTTTGGAAAAAATCATCTCAACCGTTAATTCAAAGAGCTGACTTGGAGAGTAATGCTAGGGGGACCGGAATTGGGGATCCAAGAAAAACAATCTAGCCCAATGGGATCAAATGAAAAGGGTGGTTTCATAGGCAACCCCATAATCTTTTGAGTGATGCTACACTTATGTCATGTTTGGATCGCGGGAATAGAATCACATTCCTGGGAATCACATTCCTGGAATGCTATTACTGGGAATGACATTCCCTTATTTTATGTTTGGCTAAACAAGGAATATGAATATGATTCTTGCCACATTCCTATTCCAGTGTTTGGTTCATGCAGGAATAGGAATCTGAAAAAAGGCTAATTTTCCCTTTATACCCCCGTCCAAATATTTATTATTAAAAACAAGCATGGAAACAAAAAATTAATTCATATTTTTCATACAAGCATTGAAACAAAAAATTAATTCTTTATCAAAAAATAAAAATCAATTCATTTTTTTTCATAACTCATATATATTGGTTTATTTACCATTTTCATCATGGTGTTAGATTGAAACTCGTACTCGTTGAATGTCTCAAATGGAAATCTATCGATCTTATTATCTTCTTCTTCTCTTCTTTTATTTATTTTTCTCTCATCTAGAAAGAAGTCACGATTAGAAAAAAGATAAAAAAAAAGAGGTTGAAGTGTCTAAACATGGTTTGGTATTGTATTTGTAAATAGTGAAAATATGTAAGGGTAAGATTGTCTTCAAAAAATATCATAATTGATTCCGGGGGAATGGGAATGGCAATCCCACCTCCCCCGACGGGATTGTTATTCCCCCTAAATGAGGGAATCTCACATTCCCGGGAATGTGATTCCAACCTGATTCCGCGAACCAAACACAAGCTTACTGCAAAGTGTACTGAAAACTTTACTGCAAAGGCTATTTAAAAGGGTGTGGGATAACTAGACAGTAAGGTTTGCAGCAGAAAAATGCAGTAAGTTTAGCATTTTTGTAATCTTATTGGCAAGCCCTACGTAAAGGCGCACCCAAAATTACAATGGTTACTTAGGGCAGTCCCAATTGGCACCCTCCTTTTGGTCAAAATAGTTTGACAAACCACCCCATCGCTACAATCCCACCACCGGCCACCACCACCACTGCACAACCACCACCATGTGAAAATCAATCCGTAGACCCGTGTGTATATATACATATATTGATTATTAGATTCCTTAAAAACATTAAGAGGGTGTTTGGCAACCACTTCAGAAGTTACTTTTTGACTTATATAAGTCAAAAAGTAAAAAAGTTTGTATGGTAACACTTTCAGGAAGTGATTTCTAGAAGCAAAAAAGTTACTTCTATTTGAAGCAAAAAATTTTTGCTTCTTGCTTCTCACAGAAGTAACTTCTCTCACTCTTATATTATTTTTATTGTTGTTATTTTTTCTCCTCATTCTCTCTCACCATTTCTTCTTCATAGCAACTAAAAATTTTCATCTTACTTTTATCAGTGATGATCATGACCATGACTATGATAATGATGGATGATGATTGTGGTGATGATGATGGGCGATGGTGGTAGTGGTGTTGATGGTGACCATGATGATGGTGATGATGGATGATGATGCTGATGATGATGATGATGATAATGATGATGATGATGGTGATGATGATGATGATGATGATGATGATGATGATAATGGTGGTGGATGATGGACGATGATGGTGGTAGTAGTGATGATGATGTTGATAATAATGGGGATGGATGATAGAAATATAACATACCATAAACGATAGTATAAATTATATAAACCCATTATTATTATTATATTATTATTATTATTATTATTATTTTGTTGTTATTGTTGTTATTGTTATAACAATAAACAACAAAAATAATAGTTCAACCTCTTTCATTTTTAGTACAACCTCTCTCATTTTGACTTCTGATCATGTTACATTGCCATATTGACTTATTGACTTTTCAACTTATAAGTTAGTAGTTTACCATATAAGCTTCTCATAATTTTTGACTTCTCAGAAGTACTTCTACTTTTAGAAGCAGAAGCACTTCTGCTTTTAGTTGCCAAACACCCTCTAAGATACCGAAAACTTTCATACAAAACAAAAAATTAAGATACAAAAAATATCTTTAAGTACGCACTCTCCAAATAGAGATTTTTCGAGTAAATATTCAGCATCTTTGTCAAATTACACAAGAAAAACTAAAGTGAAGAAGAAGATCACAAACACCACTTTCATGTATTATCTATCCTAAATATAATGCACATGTTATCCACTAATTTTCATCAAGTACACCCAAACACTTCAACAGAATGTTGGCACCAACTTCCAGTTCCTGCTCCGATATTACCAACGGAGGCACAAGCCTTACCACATTTCCTTTCCCAGCAGTGAGTATCAGAAGGCCAGAATTACGACAAGCATCAACGAGCGGCGACGCAGAAACATCCAACTCAATCCCAACAATAAGCCCGATCCCACGTACTTCTTTTACATGCTTGTTTCGTCCCAGCTTCTGCACTAATAATTCTTTCAAGTATTGGCCTTTCTTGGAGACACTGGCCAGAAACCCGGGTTTCGTGATTTTCTCCAACACCGAAAGGGCAGCTTTACAAACTAGGGGAGACCCAGCAAAAGTGCTTCCATGATCACCATAAGTTATGGCAGAAGCAACTTTCTCGGTCATTAAGACAGCACCAATGGGGAGACCTCCGGCTAGAGGCTTGGCTAGAGTCATCATGTCAGGAAAAACTCCGTATATTTCATGCGCCCAAAGATACCCAGTTCGGCCTAATCCACATTGAACCTAATTAACCAGAAACAGAATTAGAATTAAAAACACATATAAATTTGATCTAGTATTTCAAAAGACATTTCTATAAGAGAAAATGGTGACAGATTAATAGATTATTGGCATCCGAGAGAAATTAAGGAGATAAATCTATTGGAAATAATACATTCTTCAAAATAAAGCAAAAGCGGGTTAAAAAAAATCATTGATTAATAGAAACATCGATCAAACTGAGCATCAAGGTCCTTCTGAAAACAGAAAACCATTTCAAGTGAGAAAAACAAATAAGTAGCAACTTACAACTCAATACATGTAGAAGTAAGTGGTCGGGACTAGGACAGTCAGACTTAACCTGAACAATGTTTATTAGTAGTTATGTAGTGCAGGTAAACAAAAAAATAAAATAAAAATCTTCACCACCTGTGAATTCTTAATTCGCTGTTGAGTTTATTTTACTTCCAATTGGTACAGTTGCTATATCCTTGCAGTAAAGCAATTTCCGGTATTTTGTTTCCTGATCTTATCACCCATCTATCTCATCATTGGTACATTTGCTATCTGAAAGTGTTGTTTCTTGATTGCTAAAACCATGGTTAGTCTTTCTTCTCCAAAAAAAATTTATGTTTAGTTTGATTGCTAAATATCAAGCAAGGCCATAATATAAGCCAACCAAGATTAGTTATCTACATCACACTCGCCAATTTCTCTATGAATGGGTTCAATTGAAGTAACACTCCTTGGGTGTGTCCTAACTAAGTGGCATTTCATATTTGATTATTTTCGATCTCCACCCTAGTTATAGTAAAACAACTCCTTTTTGTTCTAATATCCACCAATTTAACTCCCCTTGGCCCTTACATATGCTTTTCTTCTCTGTTTTTCTTTCTTTTTTTCCCTGCAAGTGAACAATAATCACGCATGAATCCTACTTTTCTTCACATAACTCTCCATCGATCATTTGAGACAATGTGGCTAGGGAATACACCCTGCACATTTTCATTGTCAGTCGTGTTCCCAAAGATAAACAAACACCTTCGCACTGCACCAAGCACAAGCGTGGGTCATAGATTAGCTTGGTACTTCAGGCCCCGTGAACCTCAAGCATGCGCCATCTGATTGGTGCAGACTAAACACATCTTAAACCGTCAAACAGGATGGTGGAGTTGACCGTTTAATGCTGATGGCACCTCTGCCCTACAATCTTAAAGCAAGTATAAACAAAATATCTGTCATACCTCATCAAATACCAGTAGGGCTCCAGCATCATCACAAGCATCACGGAGTGACTGCAGGAATTCCTTTGTGGCACTGTATATACCCCCTTCACCCTGGATTGGTTCCACAAAAACTGCTGCAGTTTTGCCACGTTGAATTGCTTCTTTTGCAGCCTGTATATTACCATACTCCAGGAAAGTGACTCCAGGCATAACAGGCTCAAACGGTGACCTATAATGTTCTTTACTCGTCAAGGCAAGAGCACCCATTGTCCTCCCATGGAAACAATTGGTAAAAGAAATAAACTCTGTAGCTGGCTGTTTGTCATCAGGATGCGAAAATCTTTGGAATTTCCTCGCAAATTTAATAGCTGCTTCATTTGCTTCTGTACCAGAGTTGGAGAAAAATATACGATCAGCAAAAGAACACTCCACAAGATGTTTCGCAAGCTCCACCTGCATCAACACAGCATTGTTTTTTAACCAATATGGAACAAATGCAGCAAATTAAATATGAAAAAGAACCATATGTTCCTTAGCACTTTAGCAGGGAAGAACAATTTTTATTGCTATACACGTCCAAAAATAAGAAACCTCAAGATATCATTCCTTCAATTATACACAATACAACCCAACCTGTTTTTACTCACAAAGCTTTTTTAGCCATCTTCCAATAGACAAATGTCATTGTGTTTTGCAGGTCTTTTAACTTTGCAAAATTGTAAAATTATACAGTAATTTGTCTAACCCAAAATTCTAAAAAAGATTTGGAATATTATTGAAATATAAGATTGAGTGAACACAAAATATGAGCCAAATTTGAAATATGATATACTATAACATACATTTGTGTGGTGTTAAAACATACATGATATTTTGATCTTCGCAGACTAGAACATTGAACAGATAGAGCTAAAAAAGTGATGCCCACTGAAAAATCTTTACCTGAGGGACCGAGTAGAAGACGTTGCTGACATGAGTAAGAGTGTTTGCCTGCTCAGTAACTGCATTCACCCAATCTTGGTCACCATGGCCAAGTGCATTCACAGCAATCCCAGAGGTCATATCCAAATATTCTCGACCTTCAACATCGTATAATTTGCATCCCTTTCCACTGAAGAGAACAATTGGTGCTCTAGCATAAGTTCCAACAAGAACACTCGCTTCGGATGCCATAATCTCTTTACTCTCCCCAAACCCTAACTTCATTGAATTTGTAGAAGTTGATGCTTCAACATTTACATTGAGACACGCAGAAATTCTCCGAGAATTATCAAATAGAACAGGAAATCTTCCTGTTCGTAGATTAAACGAACGAGGAAGATCACCCGCCGGAGAAATGTAACTATTGACTAAACTGTGTAAACAACTCATCTTCAAGACCTCTCCTTGATTTCCTTTCTGCTCTGGTCTTCAAAAATAAAATACGCACCAAAATGGAGCTCTGCTTGAATTTGTCAGATGATCAAATTGTGAATTTTGGAGAGCTTAAATAACAATAATAATAATAATAATAATAATAATAATAATAAATGAACATCTTATAAAAAATTTCTCAACTTTAATTCACAGGTTGAAAGATGAGGAGAAAGGAAAACAGTTTAACAAAAATAAGGCTTGAGCAGTCCAAGAAAAATAGAGAGAGAGAGAGAGAGAGAGAGAGAGAGAGAGAGAGAGAGGGTGGGGGATTAAAATGGGTTAAAATTTTAAACCCACTGAAATGAATCAAAAACTAAAGCAACCCATAGATTGAAAACTCAAAATTTAAGAATGTAGATGGTTTGATTGACAAAACAGGAAGGGGAAATGAACCAAAATACATACCAGCAGCAGCAGCAGCAGCAGCAGCAGGGCAGAACAGAGTTGAGCTTAAAATCGTATAAAGAGTCTGTTGGAAAATAGTTTTATTATTAAAAGAGGGTTTTGGTTCAATAGGAAGAAGCCTGCATGTATTAATGTAGGGTTTACCAAAACCCTGGTTTGAATCTTGGCTCTTGTTGGGGTTTTGGGTGAAATTTGAGGAAGAAGATTGCCAATGTGCTACTCGTTTCATCTGGAAAAGTGTGCCAATTTAAAGACTCATCCCGGTCCGTACAATTGAATCGATTCTTTTTACAATGGGAGCATTGAGAGTTTTTTTTACTTTTTTTTTTTCGTGTTTCTGAGTCCGGATTTGTTGACCTACTAATATAGTGGGTCAACAAAACACGCACCATTGATGCTTCGTTGACTGTTATTGACCGTTTTTTGTTACCACTGAAATTTTGTTTCACCCTTCCCTCAAAAAATTTGTTCACCCACATACAAGTGGGTCAACAAAACCCTACAATTGAATGCTGATTTGACTGTTATTGACCGTTTGAGTCACCACAATATATGATGGTGGGGTCCCAGGATACAAACGGGTCAACAAAAATCAGACTCCATATGATTTTTTTACGAGTATCATCTACACGATGATGAGATCATCCTCACAAAAAAATATAATTGTTAAATATTTGTATGTAGGTCCATGAACAAATATAAGCAGAATGTAAGAATGATTTAAGTGTAAAAATTGGAAAAATAGGACGGTACCTTAGACGAGGAAAATACAAGTTCATTTTGTTTAGATCTTCTCATCATTCGTGCCCATTAGAAGCTTCTAAGAACTTGCTAAAGAAGAGAAGAGTCTTCTTTGCAACATCAAGTTGCAAATAATTCACTCACTTATTCTTTGCGGATGATAACTTTTATTGCATTATGAAAAACTTCATTTTCAAAGCTCAAAATATGTTCATCAAAACCTAACCAATTATTTTAAAGTATGGGATTAGGAAATCAATCTTTAAAAAAAGTGATTTGGACTGTAATGCATGAAAGAATTTTCAACAAGTTGAACTTTTTAATAAACTTATATACTATAGGTGATGATAAAAAAGATGAAATCTAAAAGCATACTATACTCATTTATTGAGCATCAAGGTATAGGGTTGCAAGATCAAACTCATATTTGCTAAGAGCTAGCAAAAGTATTAGTGGCAAAATTAATATTTTTAAAAGGATTTCTAAGAAGAACCTTAGTTCCAAAGTTTCAGCATTATTGCTTTATTTATGCTAATTATTACAAAATACAAAAGAATATTGTGAGTAACCTTCCTGGCAGTTATTTTTTCCCCATTCTCCTTTTATAACACCAATATTCATATTTTTCAACGGAATAATAAAAAAAGATAAAAGCAATTTTCATCATTTGTTTTTCACCCAAACTTTTGTATATAACATTCAACCACTTCACACATTTATCTCTTATTATTTGAAATAAAAGTAGATCGATTGTTGTGGTTAAAATTTTATTATATAATCATTTAAAAAAAAAAAACTACATATAGTGCTTAGAAGGAGATGTTCTAAGAATCCGAAGAATAAGAATAATCTCAACAGTAAAGAGCAATTTTCATTAAAAAAATTTCACCCAAACTTTTGTACATAACATTCAAGTATTCAACCACTTTACTTATTTATCTCTGATTGTATAAAATAAAAGGATCCATTGCTGAGATTAAAAATTGTCATATAATCATTAAAAAAAAACTACATATAGTGCTTAAAGGGAGATGATCTAAGAGTACAAACACGAAGAGTGATCTTCATAGACAAAAAAACAATCCTTACAAAAAATTCTGTCTCTGATCTTTTTAATGTAGACCCTACATATAAGCACAACAATACATTGGCATTTTAATAAAGGTGTTGTTAGAGGAATTCCTCAAAATGTTTGGAGGATGAACAAAATAAAAAAGTGTTTCTCCATTCAAATTATTACTCATTTTTACTAGGGCATGGTATGGGGGCAAACTAACCTAATACCCACTTTATTTCTTCACCCCACTAAAATTAAATAGTACACCCTACCCTACTAACATCACCATCATCCTCACCACACCTCCACCGCCGACCACTTCTTCTTCTTCTTCGTCTTTTTCTTATTTTTTCTTCTTTTTTTACCGGCGGTCACCACTGCTAGTCATCTGAAAAGGGAAAAAAAATTCCAAATCTGAATATTTTTTTTTTCAAATCTGGAGAGGTAAAGGTGAGAGACAGAGATGGAGGAGAGAGAACGGAGGGATATAGACGTGATGAAGAAGAAGAAAGAAGAAAGAATAAGAAAAAAGAAGAAGTGGCGGAGGTGTGGTGGTGGCCGACGTTGGAATAGTGGTGACCGAAGGTGGGTTAGTGGGTGTATTTTTTTGTTGGGATATTTTTTAGAGTTGTGGTGTTTTTAAGGGTTATGGTGTTTTTTGGGGGTTGGGTTGAAAAATATCAACCTATTTTTATATGCCCATCCCCTAAGTAAAACTAAATCCATCCCCCCAACTTAAACAATCTAGTCCACCCCCAATCGGGTCTATCCCCTAACATTTTGAGGAACTCTTTTAACAACACACTTTAATAATGACAACGGTAAGGTAAAATGTCATTTGACCAAGTTCTTAGGGGGTATGAGCTAATTTTCAAAAATATATGGTAACATTTTAAATTAACCATAAAAAGTGGGGTGTTATGTCTGAAAAACCCTGTGTCTTTATGCTTCTCGTATGGACCAGGGTGGTCCATCAAGATCAAATTCGAAGTTTTCGAACTCCTCCCCCATAACTTGTTTAGCTGACACTCTCATCCGCTTATCTCTCTCTAGAAAAAGAAAAAGAAAAGAAAAGCAGACAGAAGGATCTCGATTCGAAGCAGAGCCTGATGGTAATGAAAATACGGTAACTATAATTCAGTTCCAATTTAGCTTTCATTTTCTTCTCTCTTTTGTCATTATTACATCTAATTTTCATCTTCAATCCCATCCCATTATTCTTCAGTACAATGTAATTGTAAAATTTGGGTTCTTCAATTTCAATTACTGAATTTGAGATGATTCTAGGGTTTTGGGTGCTCTTTTAGTTTATGGGTTTAGTACTTGAATGATTATAGTGCTCCCAGTCTCTCTCAATTTGTGATTTCTATGGAAAAACTGTAGCTGACTGGAAATGTATGATTTGAACTATCTGAAGATTCAAATGGATTTATAAATGATGATTAAGCTGAGATTTCACAAATTTTCACTTGGGTTTTGTTTGACTAGCTATTTACTTACATTCTATTGTTGAATCTCCCCTTCTCTTGATTTTGAGTTCATTTTTTTGTTTCTTGAAATTTTCTTAAGGAGAATTAATTAAGCATCTGTTAGCAACTTCTGGTTCTAACTTCTAACCATTAAGAATCTTATACTGATCTTAACATCGTCTGCTTCAGGTCCTTATGATTATAAAAGGGTTGTTTAGGAGGTATGAAAGATGGAATCCAGTGCATCCGACATCTGGAGCCTTTTGGGGTATGGGAGTAGGCATTGGATGTGGTGTTGGATGGGGTCCTGGATTCGGTCCTGAGGTCATTGGATATGTTGGTGCTGGTTGTGGTGTCGGATTTAGCGTTGGTATCACACTAGCTGGTGTTGGCATTGGGCTTCCTGCAAACTGCCTTATCGAATTTCCTTACAATGGTGCACTTCTTTTCTTCAATAATTTACTGCTTCATTATTATTTGGTTGCTAAATTTGGATTCTCTTCTGATAAAGATGTTATACGCTGCCACCTAACACTTATGAAATAGTTAATATATGATCAAGTGATCAATGGTGGTTAGCTTCTCAACCAAAACAAGGATTAAGTTGTTTGCTGTACAATATTTTCAAATCTATAATGCTGAGTCCGAATTTTATTCTTACAAATGTGTCATCATCAAACATTCTTGAGATAACTTTGCTCATGATTCAGGGAAAGGGTAAAACACTGACCCAAATCAATCCAGAAATTTGGGGAGTAAATGACCTCTTA
Organism: Macleaya cordata; assembly: GCA_002174775.1. Classification (NCBI taxonomy): domain Eukaryota; kingdom Viridiplantae; phylum Streptophyta; class Magnoliopsida; order Ranunculales; family Papaveraceae; genus Macleaya; species Macleaya cordata. Next base: position 500,383 of record MVGT01002614.1, on the reverse strand, counting down.
TGAATCAGTTTATTTTTTGGGCCCTTCTGTAAATGGCAGGAGTCTATCACCTCTTGTTGAAATTCCCAGGATTTTATTAATTCGTCCTTGTTTCATATGTTTGAAATTTTGACTTAAAATAGTATGTGTCTCCATGTCTTTGTGCATACCTACTTTATTTTAACTGCCTTCTCTAATACTTTTTTTTCCCTATAAGTTCATTCATCCATGTATACTACACCAATTATTTTGTTTAATGTATTTATGGTTACAGTTCCTATGGTTTCTGTTCTTAATTATATGAACATGTAGTTTAAGATAATCACCGACAGCAGAAATATGTAAGCCCCTCATCCTAAATGACTTGTCATTCCCTTTTCCAGTTCTTATGACAACAAGAACCCGTGCATTGGAGCTCGTCAGATCCAATAGTCTTCCTGCCATGAGAAACATCACAGAGGATGGTTGGAACCAAATTCGACCACAAATATCTGGTTTTCAGAGAGACGTGAGTGGAAGACTCTTTAGCTCCAACCTTCAGCATTCCGTCGGCCAAGGTGTTAGTTTAACTGAGATGAGAAAAAGAATGACATCCCATGCTAGGTCTGTTTTAGAATGTGTAGGAACATTCAGAAATCGTTGCTTGCCTGTACACAAAGGTACATGAAAAAGTAAAATTACCCTTTATTTGTTTCCAAGAAATAACTATCACTATTTATACAAAACCCCGAGTATCTTGTAGTTTTACAGGGATATAATCATCATTTTGATAATTTTGTTATAAATGTAATGCTTCTTTTAATATCTTCAGTTTGGTGTACTATTCTTTGTTTTTTTTCCTTAAAATTTCAGGTGTTCTATTAGGAAAAAAAGGAGACTGAAAGTACCAACATTACCTGCCTGCTAGCAATTTGTTATGTAACAAAACTGCCTGATACTAGTTACTTAACTATCAACGTTAGACTTAATTTGTGACTGCTCCATGACTAAAGAAGCTGAATAAATCACTGACTGTAACCAGCCATTTTCTAGACTTCTAAGACTGTTTACTGTGCGCATTGTGCTTCCTGAAAGAGTGGAAAGTCAGACATGGTTGTAATGTTGTATGATCATTTGATCAGGTTGATTAGCGTATGATTCCCCTAGGGAGTACATATAGGTGTAGAAATGAAATTTGGGACCTATTCCCTAATTGAAGCTGTGCATCTTTCAGTTATCCTAATCTCTGTAGCATACGTGGTTTGTACTCTATATCGCGCCAAACATTTTAAATATTGGGGTAGTTCTGATTTCTTATTTACACCTAGCTTTTGTTTCTTTTTGTTGATCAGTTTATCTTTTTTTATCTGCTACTAATTTGCAGGTTTTAAAGATTAATGCCTCAAAGGGTTAATGTAAGTTAAAATCTAGAGTAATATAACTTCATTGAACCAGTCATCCCTCATGAGGCAAGTTCCAGAGCAATAGAACTCCTTGGTACAAAGAGAGTCATGTTATCTTTAACTACATTTTCTCTTTAATTTTTTTAAAGAATTTGGTCACATTTAGTAGGAAAAAGTACATATGTACAGTAGAGCATGAACATGATGTGGACTAGGCCGCTGCCCACGTGTCCAAGTCGAACGCTTGTCCATCAATATAGACCTAACTGGCCATGTCAATCTTCTATGTGGCAAGAGACACACCAAATATTCAGAGAAGTGCTGTTATGTTCCTGGGTTAAGTAATTAGATCTTCCACTGGTCCTTGACAGGCCTGTCTTTTGAGGATTATTTGTTGAGGTCATTTAGAACCAGAGCAGGTACCACGTTCGGAGTTTGAGTTTTCGCGAGAGCTTCTTGGAGGTTAAACTATGGAAGGGGCAAAAGGCTCCTGCTAGGGCCTTCTTATGAGAGGGGTCATGGGACCCGAATGGGGTTACACTCATGGAAGGGGTATGTGACACAAGTGGGGCAGCTTCAACTAGCCCCACCATGGGCTTCAGCTTGGAAGCATCATGGTGAATTAATTTGTATGTGCTTGGGTTAAGTACTTACTAGCCTGTCTGAGTAATTGACAAGTTTAGAGCTGATTTTTTTCCTTCTCTTAGTGAGCAACATGTCCTACTATGTATTTCACCTTTCTGTGTTCAATGGAAATTCCTTGGATATTTTTCTTCGAAAAAAGAAGATAGAAGAAAAAGGTAATATAACCCATGTGTCGTTGGTGGAAGCTTATTGGGCTGAGGCTTGCACGCATGGTGGCGGTGAGTTGGTCGGCTGGTGATGAATTTTCAAAGGTGACAGGCACCTCAGCAGCTATACCTCAGCTGGGCTTTCTGTTCTTTTTTGACATACCAAATATTGTAGACAGCATGCTCATCTGAATCTAACTGAAGCATCTCTGCTCTGCTCCATGTATAACTCTGTTTTAAATGGCTAGAAAAGAAAACAGCTAAAAAAGTAGGAAAAGCTAAAAAGTACCAAAAACCATCAAAAGGTCAGCAATTACAATGACAGATTTGTGGATTCATATCAAACTTCTGTGTTTTTAAGGCTGTTTTTTTTTTCTCTCTTTTGATGTATATGTTTAAGGCCCTGTCTGGTACTCTGGCATAGTGATACATAACTGTAAAAATTTGTGGTGTTGTAAATATTTGCAGGTAAAATCTCAACTTTAGGTGTTTGATGTCTCATGTTGTTAGCCTTGCAAATCTTCACATGAGCCAACAGAAATGTTATCAATGACTGTGAATATAAGAATACAAGTGTTTGCAAAAATTTGTACAAGTTTTCAGAACGTGGAGGATTGAGAAATGTCTGGCTGCTATTCTCACGGATTCTGCTCAGGCAGGGGACGAGGGCGTTAGCCGCATTACATATGTGTGCATGCATGAATAGCAATACCTAAAGTTTGAATTAAAAATACTGTATAAAATCTTCTTTTTTTTTTATTTTTTTTTTTCGATCGATCAAAAAAATCTAAAAAAATGAAGATTTGATTTCTACCAAAGTGATTATAATGGAGATGTTTGCGAATATTTCTTGACATCATGGAAAAGACATTTAAATTAATCTTTAAATTAAGTCTAATTTTAAAAAAAAAAAAAATTCAAAGACTAAAAAGTAGGGACTTTAATACACCACCCCCAAAATCCCCCATCTAAACAAATTATTAATGTGCTCGCCCTCAATGGACTTTAATACACCACATGATGCAATGATACACGTGGACAACCAAAATGATATTTTTTTTCTTATCAAACTAACTTGCAACGTATTTGTTACGATAGCTCACCATCACCCAATAAATTTACTAGGGCAACATATTATTATGCGTGCACGTCAGGCGAAGTCACAGATAAGAGCATTCCTTCGTTGAATGCTAAAAGTTTTATTTAATTTTTTAACATAGTAGGCTGTAGCTAGGGTACGAAGGGGCTTTGATATAAAAAGAACCGTTGATCATTCTACATGCGCATTCTGCACGTGCTGAATGCTAGTTGAAGCCTTAAAACACGCATCAGTTAGAGAGAGAGAGAGAGAGAGAGAGAGAGAGAGAGAGCTCTGCTCAGACTCAGAGCTCACACTCAACCATCCAAGTTCGAATGGCTGCTGGGTGTTGTAGAAGATATTCGTGTGAAACTGCAACTCAAACCCTAGAATGGATCAATGCCATTAATGATTTCCTCATACCTTACAAACCCCTTCTCAACTCTCATGTCGTCAATTTCTTCACGGTATTTTCCATTTCCCCCACTTCTCCTCTCCAATATCCCCCCTAATTAGTTGCTTATACTTGTAGTTCTTACTTTTTCTTCATTCTTTTTTACAGGATAGACTGTGGGAATCTGTTGACAAGCAATGGATTGACTGTCTCCGCCACGAATCCGTCGAAAATCTTCTTCAAATTCCTTCTGGAGTTATACAGGTGCAATACTTGATTAAAGCCTACTTTCAAATTCTTGGGTTTTGCTTTTTATCCATTAAAATGCATTGTATTTCGATTTTAATGGTTTTTTTTTTTTTCTGATTAATATGTGATGATGACATGATTGTTTGATCTCTTTTGTTCAAATGCTAGGACAATTGGCCTTCTTCACTAAAGGAATTTGTCCTTACTTCGACATCTCTTGTTTTTCCTCGAGAACAAGGGAATCTTCAAATGGTATGTGTAAAATCTTTGCCTGTAATATATGTTACTATGCAATCCCATTGGTTTATATGATCAAAGTGAGCCTTTTCTTCTAATGTTTCTGATTATTTTGTATTTAATGATAGGGAAGGTTCATATATTTTGTGGATAGCATATGATAGGTGAAGAGTGGGAGTGTCAACGTGTCGGTTTTGTTTTGGTTATTGAACTACCTGGAATTAAAACCTATTAAATAAATTGGTTTCGGTTCCTGTCGATTCTGATTTCAATACTTGAATAGGTGGAATAGGTTCCAGAACCGGGACAAAACTTGTGTAAAAATAATAGGAAAGAAAACCAATATTTGTAAACCGGTTATGGATCCTATTTCTTTGGTTGTAGTCTCTTCGGATACCAAAGTACCCAGAACTGGATTTGATTATAATACTTAAGGTTCTGATACTCAATTAATTCAAAACAGAACAATGAAAATCGTTCCTGTTCGGTTTGGTTATTGGTTAAACGGGTACCCATTGACACACCTAATGAAGAGGTTGTACAAGAAATAGTAACTCACCTACTAATCCCCACTAATTCATTACGAACTCTCGTTGATTAGGGAAACTGTTATGTATATAACATTGGTTGCCATATAAAAGAACCAGTATACGGTTAACCACACTAAAGAGGATCATCTTGAGTTTTAGTTAACTGTTTACATCCTTTTTTTGTTTTTCATCTGAAATTAATTGAAGATTCTAGGAGATTCTAGTCCAAGTTTGCTGACCAAGAAACAAGAAGTCATATGGCCCAGCACGTTAATAACTGCATTACAAGAAACATGCTAAAAATGTCCAAAATGCCTCTGTACCAAATTTATTGCAGAATGAATTTACTGCGTGTCATGTAAGACTATTGAATCTGGTTGCAAGCTAAGGCCTTTATCAAAGAAATGAAAAGTTGAAAACCATCATCCAGAACTTTGCAGTTTTAATTTGGGTCTCACTACTGTAGTATTTGTTTTTTTTCTTCAATTATCCTTTTCATCTAGGCCTCTGCTTATCTGGTCATGCTCAGCCTGTTCAGGCTGGCTGTTCTGTGTATCTTTTCCTTCTCTCTAATAAAATTTTCATTTTAATGATAACAAATTGCATGTAGCATATATAAACATGCTTGGATGTATCAATTCCCTAAAATACCAGTGCAGGACCTTAATCAAGGTTTACGTACGACTTCCTAAATCACCGATACAGGAGCTTATTGAATGTGTTTATTAGGGGTACTATTAATTAATTTCAGTAGTACTTCCCCCTTGTTTACTTTAAATTTACCTTCTAAATTTCTTGCAGACGCTACCTGATTTGCATGTGACTTCACTCAGTAGTGTTCTTGCTCAAGGCATGAATTTGAAGAAGAAACATGAAGTAGGTATTCAATTTTTCGTTCATATATAAATTGCATCTTCCCTCCCTACTCCCTAGCACTATCCCATGTTTTAGGAAATCTGTGGTAACTATTGGTAAACCATTATAGTAAAGCAACACATGTGGAGAACATATCATGCAGCTGTTCCCAATATTCACCTGGTCCTACCTTGAAGATTTTCCAATAAAACCACTATTCATTGGAAATGCAACAAGTCCATATGTAGTAGTTTCTGCAGTGATCAATATCTATTTTACGTGGATACTTTAGTATGCTGTTTCAATTCCATGTTTGATGTGCATTCTTAGGCTATCACCGACTCTGGGTAACTATCTAACATAGGGCAAAGCTTTAGTGAATCATCCTGGAAAGCCCGTACAAAATGATTATGGTCATCAGATTGTCAATCCTGGTACATGAAATCATCTGATGAAATCTTACAATGGTATATCGGCTATTCATCCCAACCACCATGTGTTCCCTAGATAAGTTGTTTGTGCCAAGTTGTCCATTCAAGCAATTGTTCCCCGTGTTTCTTCATCTCTTGCAAACAGGGACTTTTCTGCAATCACAATAGAGTTTTCTTAATTTATTTTTCTTTTTCTTCTTAAAGGGATTAGGCATCATTGTATTGAATGAAGTGCTTGCAACAGGTAGAAATTCTAGCTGCAGTTATCACTTCAATTGCAAAAAATGCTGGAGCTCAAACAATAATTGACGTTGGTGCTGGCCAGGTTTGCATGTTTTCTTTTTTCTCGCTTCACTTTCTATCTTCGTGAGAACATATTTACATTTCAGAACTTTTTGGTAAGTTCATGAATTGTGCATATATTCACTTATTATTCTGGTAAACCACTTTAAAAGTGCATAATATATGTGCAAATTTTAGTTTTTATTATCTGATTCTTTTACCAAATTTTTGAATGCAATATCTCAAAGATGCTCGATCTTTTCATGTATCTTATTTTTGTTTTGCACTTATTTCCATGATGCGTAGCAAATTCTCCTTGTTTATGTCTTATCCCAGCTTATCCACTATGAAAGAAAACGGAATATAATCCATTCTCCGTTCCGTTGCCTTCTCATTTCTTTTAAATTCACTTCAATCTTCATAGCTTGTTTAATCCTATATTATTATTAACTTTGACACTGACATGTGTCATATTTTACATGCTGATTCTGAGTGGCCAAAAGTTTGTCCTGTTAGTTTGGTGAAAGGTTATCCATTGTAACAGCATGACGTCGGGTTGCCGTCAACTTTTATGATGGTATGGTTGTATAACAGTGTTACATTATGTAGGTAGGACCCGCAGTTTGGAATTCAAATCATTATATTCCATCATAACAACAATTGACGTTATGTGCAGAAATTATGGAAACAACACTATGATCAAGGGGTTTATTTTTTCAAGTAATATAACAGGTTATTTTCCAGTCCATAAAAGTGATTCTTGTTATGATGGTCAAAATTTTCCTAGCTCTTTTTATGATTAATGAGTTTTGAGTTTTGACGTCATGTAAGTATGTTGTGCACACATTTTTCTTGATTAATATAAGCATAACGTTGCATTTGTAGAAACCATAAGAGGGAGAGAAATTCCAGAAGATAAGAGGCAAGCTAAAAATTTTATATTCACATATGTTTGGATTCATATATAGGGATAGGAATTGCATAAATACATAGAAACAAACAAGAAAGCAACACAGTCAATAATTTTTCTGCTAAAAAGATATCTCTTTTTGCGCCAAACATGTGTTCGACATCACCACACGCTCTTATGAGTCATGACAACTGCAAAAGTCTGACTATTTCTTAAATTTTTTATAAGAAAATATTATACCTAGCTTTTTAAAACTTTTGCCGTGAATGATTTTGTTAGGGTTATCTTGCGCAAGTACTATCCTTCCAGTACCAGCTTTCAGTGGTTGCCATAGATGCTTCTTCTCATCATGGAACAGTTACAAGTGCACGTGCAAAGCGAATTATGAAGCATTATGCAGCTAAAATGCGTGAACGGCGGTAAGTAAAGCAATCTACTTAGGCTAGTTCTATGAGAAAATCCAAGGTACCTCAAGTAAATAAATGGTGTACACATGTATGTTGTTGCACATGCAGATGAGTTGCACTCGCCGTTTGATCGGTTATACCTAGGAGTCTATGCTATAAAAGGTACTAAGATCTTCTGAAATTTGGAGAATTACTGCGGAACACACACATTGATTTTTTAACATGATTGAATATGAATGATGGCTACACTTGAAACCCTTTGTTTTCACGCAAAATGACTATTGGTGCAACTTCAAGTAGTGCTCAACACATAATGCAAATATCTGAAAGACTGGGACTTTGCAAAGCAGAATTTGCAATTTCAGGAATGGTTGATCTTGAATTCAAGTATTCAACTCATAGAAGTTTTTTACTTGAGAATCATTCATCAGTTTTCACTTACTAGATCCTCAAAAGCAATAAGATGCAAACACTATGGGGCTTTTAATGCTAATACATACTCATCTTTTTAAAGTTTGTTCATGAATGATGAAGTCTGATGAAATATTGCATGTAAACGTCTTCTTGCCAAGTTATAAATCAATAAAATTCTTCGAAGTTGAAGTTGAGTAATTCTACTATCAGGTGACATGTGCCTAAAGTCAACCTGGTCCGATGTACGTAAATAGATTGCAAGAAGCTTTTACGTAGAACATCAAATGGTTGCCCCTCCCATGCATGTGTATGACATGTTTCACATGCGATGATTAGACCTTTGTTGCAATCTGCATGGTGGGTATCTTGGATTTTCTTTTCCCTAATGCGGTTGCTTTCTTATACACCTTTCAGTTTTTTATGATTCCATATACTCTTTTTTTTCTTGGTCAGAACAGGAAATCAGCATTTAAATGTGCCCCAGACGATCACCTGCCGTGTTTTGTCAAGTGACGTGTTGAAAGCTTTGAGTGGCACTTTATCACCTACAGATGATGTTGAGCAGTCAAACAGGGTCGAAGTAGATTCCCAAAAACCTTCCCTTCAAGTGTTGGAAGCAGATATTGGGAAACTATCTTCTTCATCCAACAAACCAAAGACGGAATCCTCATTGGTTCTTGCTGGACTTCATGCCTGTGGAGACCTTTCAGTAACCATGCTCAGGTTGTTCTCAGGGTTTGATTCGATTTTGATACTTTGTTAGTTATTGCAACACTTTTGATTCAATCTATCAGAAGTATTTGTCACCAAATTTTTGTTCCATAGTTAAAGAGATTTAGTGTATTCATCTGGTGGACTGTAAGGGAAGTCAATAGTTGTTGTGGTTGTATATGTAGTTATAGTGCAAGGGGTACATTTCCTTAATGTGAAGTTGTGGACTATGATTAACACTTAGGTAACCCCTTATTTTACAAATAAAATACTCATTGAAACGTCTGCTATAGTTAAAAGAATCTGTGAAGCATTTCTGTATCCAAGAGATGGTGAAAGATTCTGAATCTGGAGGCAGGATATTATCCGGAAAGGGTATGTAACATATTAACATGGAGTCAGGATATCATACCCACTTTGTCTAGCATGGAGTCACTTACTCTTAATCTGAAATGAGGATATGATGTGCATTTTGATTGGATGCGGATTAAGGGATGTTTATGATTATTCTGAGTTTGACCCGATCATGCAATGATTCCAAGCTATTTGTATTTGGCATAAGAGGTCTCTTAGTATTAAAACTACATGTTCTATTACGTTAGATTATTTTTTAGTTCACCAGTTGAATGCCATAGGCATATTCATAATGCTCTTAAAATGCTTATACATTATGTAGTTTGTGGTACATTTCTTCTTCTAATGATTCTTGTTCTGGTGATATCTCATTCCATCTAACATGTGGGAGTCATTTGTTGACTCAGGACTTTTGTGGAGTGTGAAGAGGTAAAAGCAATAGTTAGCATTGGCTGTTGTTACAACTTGCTTTCTGAAGAACACACTGAGAATACTCCTCAATGTGGATTTCCAATGAGTGATGGTGTTAATTTGGCTGGACTGTCACTTGGAAAAAATGCACGTGATCTTGCTTGTCAGGTACATTCATTTCTCAGTTTTGTGATTCCTCGCTCTCCTTTAGTCGTTTATGGTACTTCTCGGTTAATATCTACTACACATGGCAAAGATACACCCATGGATACAACCTAATTAGAGATCAATGACTATACATATATAACTTTATAAAAGTTCCATGTGCAAGCATATCAGAAAACTAAGTTTTGGTGATTCCATGAAAATTAACTTTCCAAGGGAAGCTAAACTGCTCTAAACAACCATCCTAAATGTCCAAGGGAAGTTGAACTGTATAACTCAAAGTAATTAATTTAGTCATGCTTCAAAGTTTCAAATGTTTTTAAATGTCTCATTTCGGCTTCAGCGGGGACTGAAACAGAACAATCTCAGTTTGAATCAGTGTATTTGGTTTCATTGGGACGTATTGAAATGTGTCAGAATTTTTCAACTTTCAATTGGAATTAATCATTTTTCATCTTTCCGAACATTATTTTTTAATGATATTTTGAACCTTACACCATAAATATTCCTTCTCTTTTTATTCCCTTTTTATGTTTAATTTTTTCTTTATAAGCATTTTGTATAAAATCTTGAATATCATGAAGTAAAAATAGTTAGTTAGTTTAATATCAGTGTATGTGTACGACTGTGTCCTCAATTTTGGACTTTTTTTATGTTGCTATACTGGGAACCTTGTACCCATGTCAAACATCAAGATACATACCCGCGTCATTGTTAATAGAATGAAAACAATTCAAAGGAAAGAAAAGACAAAAGAGCTGTGATGTACTAAGGCTTTTGTTGAATAGCTATCTGCTTATTGTGGTTCAATCCATTCTAGTAGAATTTACAGGTGTAAGCTAAATTGTAAATTGTCTCTGTTTGAGATGGTGAAAGGATTGCTTGAGGATTTTGAGAACAATCCTGTAGCTAATGAGGTGCCCTTCTATTTCTATTACTTCAATAAAGTCTTCCTTGTCTTTCTTGGGGTTGTTTGCCCTTTTTTGACTCTAATCATCTACCAGGAATAAATAAAAGAAGTAACTTTTTTGAACAATTGCTGCATCTTGTATTCAATCCTTTGCAGTTATAAGATATTTAGCTATATAAAAACAAAATTTCATTGACTAGTTTTACTTTATTAGAGTGCAGAAAGATGGAGAAGTTTATCCAAAGTTGCTGCTGTTCAAAATTTCGAGTTACATGCTTTTCGTGCCGCCTTTCAGATGGTATAGATAGCTTTCTGGACCTTATCTTATTTATTATCATTTATTGTTTAAGTTTACTGATGCAGTGATACTTCATTTTGGTGTCTGTGAATTCAAAGTAAAGTCACCTGATGGCCTGAATGATATTTTGATTCACTTGTGCTGTTTGTCTGTGAAATCAATGTGGAAATCAAAATATTCCCATGGGGTACTGATAGCAATGTCTTTATGGAACTGTACAGTTGTAATGCTGTAAAAGAAAAGGAAAACTATCTTGCAGTTGGTGTTGTCTATTTGATATACATTTGTTCAGCTTCTACTGAACTGGAATTGTTCAACTCCTTTAATATACTGAGCTCTTCTTATATGTGGAATATTTTCATGAGATCGTGAGAACTTCAAAAGTTTTACAAGTAATTGAATATCTCCAGCGATAGTCTGCTTTTCACTTTATTAGATTTTAATTTTTATCTGAACTTCCACATTTTCCTCAACTCACTGAAATTCTCTTCCTGAAAAGAGAAAATGATTCCTTGTATGATAACAGTTGGCTGTTAGAAATGGGATCATTGGATTGAGGTTCTCTTTGTAATGTATGTCCTGCACCACCTTTCTGTGTCTTGAGCAAGTACTTGCATTCAGGTGATGAATTAAAGTTCCTTCTTTTATTTGTTCCTGTCCTGGCGAAGTCATACATTTTCTTACATTGCAGGTTCTTAATAAATATTATCCAGAAGTCTTAACAAGAAGTCCTTCAATAGGTCGGCAAGGGAAAGCTTTGCGTCGGCAACAACTAATGAGATCCATACAGACCCATCTGCATGTAAAAGATAGTGCTTGTGTCCCTTCAGGCACGCCACATGAACACTCTAGAATGGGAAGTTGCTCAACCATGAAACCAGCCGAAGTTGGAATGGTTCAAGAACAAAACACTGATGCATTGCTAAGAGGTTTACAACTTTTCCAAGTACTAAATTAGTCTTCATTGTCACATCTTGATATTGTGTGCAGTTATCCCGTTGGTTGGCAGTGTTTATTCTCTACTTGAGATGGCACCTCAGATTTAATGTTTGACAATACATGCCAGTGTTTACTCATATGGAGATGTTTTGCAGATGGGAAGACATGCTCAACCTGCGACGTGGACACGTCTCATGATATATCTTCAAATTACAGTAGTAGGGGTGGAGACAGTCAATCTCCTGACCAATATTCCCTTTTTGAAAAGTTCTGCAAATCTGGATTGGGTCGCCTTGGTCTCATACCTATGCAGGAGATCGATTTCCTTGGATTATGGATGGAAGCTAAACCTTTCTCAGTATGTTGCCATCACAGCAATTCTCTTAGAACATTGATATTTTTGTATACTTGTGAAAAACAATTAGATAGTAAGATAGATACTTGATATATGTGTCTAACCATCAACCTACCAATATATATTTTGTTATCTTGTTTATACTATATATAATATATGGAGGTGACTGCTTGAATGAAGACGCTTATGCATTCCAACCAGCCAGTTTCAGCCCATCCTCTGCAGGTGGACTACTAGTTCTACTCGTTGTGGCACGAGATCTCCTAGGTTGAATACCTAAGGAAACACGGTGCTTGATTAAAGCCTTTTGATGTTAAGTATGATTTTTATGTAAGAATGTTTATTGTAATTGGGAGACTCTATTTCTATATGTATATTGGTGGATAGAGAAATTAGATATAAAGTACATGTTTTTTTTTTTTTTACAGTTTAACATAAATAATCATTTTAGAGAATTTCTTGTTATTGTTTTGTAATTGTGCCAGATGGGTACTGATTATTGTATGATACAGGAACTTGTAGGGCCTTATTGGTCTCTTAGGGCTGCTTTGGGGCCTCTGGTGGAAACTCTGCTCCTCCTTGATAGGTTACTGTTTCTCCAGGAGCAAGGAAATTCAGTGGAAGCTGCGATGTTACCCTTATTTGATCCTACGTTATCACCGCGTAACGTGGCCTTAATTGCTCAAAAAATTTGATGCAGATTTAATTTCACCGATGAGGCGTGGTACTCTCTCCCCCCTCCTATGCAAGTTGAAAGCAAATCTATCCTTGGTCGCGAAACCTACACTTCAAGTAGTTGTTTCTGAATGCATGCACAAGTATGGAAGGATTTTGTCCATTTAAATTCTTGGATTACTTTTTCTTTGGTTGTAGGTGTCGGCAGAGTGTTGCATTGAGAAGAACCAAGATTTGAATCTTGTCCCATGGTTCTGGACAGCTGCATTGGGGAGGCATAACATGTTCAAAGAGTGTTGCAGCATTAGAAAGATGATTATTCTTCTTCGGACCACATTACGTCAGATGTTACAAATAATGAGAAAAGATTGTTAATTTTCTCCCTTTTTTTTCTTTTAAAAAACTTAGTGATTGAATAGATTTAGATTTTTGTTTTGTTGATTCGATCTCGAAGAATCTCATTGTAGCCAACTTCTCATATCATACTTATCATGAAAGTCAATTTAGAAGTTGAATTTTCCCTGGGGAATACACAAAACTAATCTTTTCTGATATCAAGGAAATCTATTTTTGCAGTCTTCTTTGCTGTACTATTCAACACAGTTGTATTATTTTACGTGTGATACTCACTAGTGTAAATTTCTCGACTAAGTGTGAATTTTTATCTTTCCATCTCTACAGCAGAATAGAGGGATATTCTAAGAAAACTCCCTGATGTTGGTGCAGTCTAAATGACTGATCTTCATTCAGTATTTCAGTTTTAAATGACCGATCATTCACTGGATAGAGTAATGCTACGGAACTGAAAGATTCACCCGGAACTTTAACCGGCTGCAATACCCCAATACCAGCTGTGGATGCACGTCATCAGGAAGATCTTGAATCATGAGGATCCCCTGCAATTCACCCATCCACGACTGGTATTCAATTTGGTTGAAGTTTTTCTTAACCGAATCAGTTAACATAGCATTATTCTTGATAGAATGGGGTTGGGTTTGACCTGATATCCAACTCCTTTCCAAACTGTTTTTCAGTGCAAGAGGAAGTCTGAATAAGTCAGATATGGTATTCTTTGACACGAGTCAGATCTTGATGAGCCGAATCATCTTTTCTTTTCTGAAAGCAACCTAGTAGTCTGCATCTGTTTTTAGCAAATATGGTGTCAAGTGTTACTCTATTCGAAGTTGGGTTGTGGTAAGAATTATGATGCAGAGTTTGACGAAGAATTTTCTGATGCAAAATTCTGTATCAAACTTCTTGACTTTTTTTATGGAGTTACAAGTTTCAGAATAAGCTGATTTCCGGTGAAGATGATCTATATGGCGAAATCATCCTCACTGAAAATCAGCAGCTGGACCGTTTCCATTTAGGCCCTACGGAGATGTGTAAAAGCAGGCTGTGTAAGATGATTCGTACTCTTCTATGTAATATAGGAAAATGCATTTTAGGCGGCAAATAAATCTATTTCACTTTGTCACTACTGATTACCTGTCTCATTGTGATCGACTCCTTGAACAAGTTACTGAAAAAATAATGGTGGATCTATGTCTTGTTCTTATGAACTGGATGTGCTAGTTGTAGAGAAAATTTATACAAGATTATTACATATCAGACAACATTATACTATACTCAGCTGTGATCAGAGGCGTCGTAGGGAGGCCAATCTCTTCTCAAGATCTTCAACATCAGAAGATTCAGAGCTGCAAATGCCCACAACAAAGGAAAAATGAGTGTAAGGCTAAATCGAAGAATTGACAATCACTTTCATAATATTTATCATGAAAGTAAAACCGTATAGCGTGCGGGTAAAAGTAAAACCGTAAAAAGTGTGGGTTCTCACTAATCAGCTTTTGCCATTAAATATACCACGTGACAAAAGCTGATTGATTCCTAACTCCACACCCTCTCTTTTGTTGCAGCAACATCGAACTCTATGCACGAGTGCATTGGAGATAACATCTTTCGAATGGACCCATTCCAGTTTTTCTTTGTTTGTATTGGTATTTATGGGTACTGTTCAATGTGTTAGTGTATTGTTATGGAGTGTTTATGTTTCAATCGGAATTTCTCGGTTTCTCAACATACCAAAACATTCCATTGAAATGAGATTTAAACCTTGCTAACCAAAACATTCCATTGAAATGGGATTTAAACCTTGCTAGTTGTTACCAAGAGGAACCTGAGTGGTGTTTTATGAGCTAAACTAGCACTTCATCTGTACAATTTGCAGACTACTACGCCGGTGGTAATTAGTTTTGAAATGCTATCATACGTATGGTTTCTTAATTTATAATAGATAAAATAATATCATTTACCTTGGGACGACATCTTCAACTTTCTTGGATGCAATCCGACCTTTAGGAGCTGAAGATAACTGTTCAAAAGGTGAAGATTGGAACCAATCAAAGAGCTGTTGCATTGGAATGAAGAAAACATAATAAATGAAAAAAAACATCCTGAAAAAACATCAACAACCATAAAAAAACCAACCTGTGAAGCGATATCCACGCCAATCTCATCAAGCACCTATAAGCAAACACACAGGAAGGTAAGAGGCTGGGTCTAACAAATAAAGCCATATGATCTAACAACTCAAATATAGGTGGTCAATATTGTTCACCTGGTTAGTGAGCTCTTCCGTTTCCTCTTCAGCCTCATCTTTGTCCAAAGTCTCATCAATAGACTCTGAAAGCATCTCAATCTGCAATAAGAACCATACCTCTTCTGATGAGTACTCAAAATAAAGCTAAAATCTCCAGAACAGAGACCTACTCAGTGAGCCCAGAATCCATTATGAGTTCATTTTGATTCATCCATGTCTTGGTGAGTCTTCGAATTTTTTCTCTCTAGAAGAAAAAGCCTTTGACTGACTCAGCGCAATTACTTTTTTTGGGTTCTACTTTTATTGATATCCAATTTCTTTTAAGTGAATGGACAAGGAATGTCTCAGCAATCTCAACAGACAACAGGACAAAGTGCAACTTGGTCAAGCTCACAACTCGTTACAATACTTAACCATGCTTCATCTGCTTCTACTTTTATGCCCATTGGGTTCTACACTAGTAAGATTTGGCCAAGCTGCACCGATTGTTCAAGGTCTAAAACCAAGCTTCACATGAACAAAATGGTGATGAACAACATATATGAAGGATGACAAAGAATGAACAAGACTATATATATGTAAGCTGTGGATCTTACAGTCATGTCCATCTGTGTCGACTGCTTCTGGAATTCTTTAATAACTTTTGCTTGCTTTGCCGGGGCCATTTGCTGAAACAAGCAAATATTTGAAAGATTAGTCCTACATAGGAGAATAAAATATACTTTCTACAAAGACGAAAAGAAAGCTACATTCAATTTCATCAGTCTCGTGGCTATGTACACATCACGTACCTCAAATCTTATAAAACCATGAAAATTGTGCACCAACTTCTTGAATTCTGCACCTTCTTCTTTTTATGTGTCACACTGTGATTTTGTAGACCCGCTTTTAACGCGGGGAAACAAGACCACACAATATGATTGGTGGGGGGGACTTAAAGATGGTCAGCCCCCACGACCTAATGACTGTTGTTGACGGTTTAAGGCCCCCATCAATCACATGGTGGGGATTTTAACGTGGGTCACAAAAATCAAACTCGTGTTACAGCTTCTGTTTCCTACTTTCTGCCTGATTACTACCTTAGACATCATCTACCCATCATCCATGAGAGAATGTGCACTCCATGTGTATATAATGAGAAAGCATTTTGAGATATAAACTGAAAAGAAGTTCTGATATTAGCTAACGATCCACAGAATACGTACTTTATTCATGGCTACCATTGCTTTTGTTGCACCTTTCATCCCAGTTGAAATTGCAGTACTAGCATACATTGCCTGTCACAGAAACCGGGATTTAGAGAAGTGACAAAGGTACATGAAATTGTATAGTGTTATGTTTTAGCAGTAGGAATGGGACCTGTGTATGAGTTGCTACGCCTCTGATTTGGGCACGACTCCCTTGCAAATTAGTAATTTGTTGCCGTAAACGAACAAGTTGACGAGCCAATATTCTAGTGGCAGCCTGCATGACGTAAAAACTATATATAAAGACCCATATATTTATTTAAGGAAGATTGTACCCTTCTGGAAACACGTAGGAATGAATTTCATTTCCACGAAGATGGAAAACATTGATTTTCATCCCCTTCCAAAGCATATACCTGTTCGCTAAATTCTTGAATTCAACCAGTTTGTACAAACTGCTGCGCTCTCTGGACTTCCACCCCTTGGCACATCCAATGGTATTTAACATTCAAAAAGCTGCCAAAACATGTGTCCCAAGCGAAAATATCACAAGTACCACCCCTCATCCCAGACCGTCACAAGGGACACTATATAGTGGGTGAGGGTGGTATTGCAGTAAACCAAACTAATGTGAATTACTAGCGGAAGTGCACCAACATCTCATACAAATCCATAACCGAAAGAGGGGAGAGGCAAACCTAGGCTGTGCAATTGTGGATTCGTTGGTGGGGCTGGGGTGGTTATATTAAACCCTACACATGACTAGGTTGATTCGCCGTGAATCGGCTCTGATAAGTCAAGTCAACAGAGTTGAACCAGAATTGGTGGTGAACGATTCGCTTACAGATTCTGATTCGACCAACCATGAGTGGATATGATTAATGAAAATTTTCAACTGTCTTAAGATTAATGTGGTATGTATATGAAGTGGATTTGGGATGAACAACCTAATAAAATTTTCATTTTTAAGAGTCCTTGACTAATGCAATTAGACAAAACAACATATGATTAAATGAACTTGCCTCATTTCCAGTTTTTGCTGTCTTCTTGATCTCCGCAACCAATTTCTTCTCCT
Organism: Macleaya cordata; assembly: GCA_002174775.1. Taxonomy (NCBI): domain Eukaryota; kingdom Viridiplantae; phylum Streptophyta; class Magnoliopsida; order Ranunculales; family Papaveraceae; genus Macleaya; species Macleaya cordata. The sequence continues at coordinate 482,762 of MVGT01002614.1, read as the reverse complement.
GCAATATTTATGTGCAAGTAAAGTAAAATAATTGAGCATAAACTTCAGAAGTTTATTGAACAACATATAGTTTATCAGGGTACATACCTCTAATTGCAGCGAAGCAATTTCACGTTCAATACCTAAGAAGAGCACACCCAACAAGAGAAAAATTAAGAGAAGCTTACGACATATAAACAGCATTCAATAACTCAAAGAAACACATCAAGTATGAACTTCTCACTGTAATCAGAATAATTGGGGATGATTCTTGCATCAGTTAAATCTCAACCATCCAACTGCTATACGCTCATTGACCTAAACCCTATAAAAGATTGCCAACTTTCAAAGCGATAAGATTTTACAAATGAAATTTACTTCTTGTAGTATGAGTCTAACATCACATGGTGCATACGCTCTTTGATCTAAAACTCTGAATCCATATCCTCACACCAAAGAGATTTGCTTGACCATTTTGAAGCCCATTGAGATTGTAGAAACAACCAATAGCATAAGAAATTTTACTAGACGAGCTTTGGTTTAATCTAAATCAATTAGCATGTTCGCCACATACATATCATCACAAGGACCAGCATAATTACTCTTAACTCTAATAACAATCAAATTCGATATCCCAACTTTCATTTCCCCTGGAGTATTACAAATGCAGATACCAGAGATCTGATGAATGAGGGTTAGCTAAATTTATACTGATTTAACCATACCTAAAACTCTATAAGGTAAAATTGAAGTAGTAATTGAGAGGTCTAAAAGCAGAACAAATCATCCAAGAAAACAGCAGCCATTATCCTAATAACATTTTAGGGCAGGAAGTAACTTTTACCTCTTGTCGCAACAGACATGTCTCTTTTGCTCTCCCTGAGTGCCTCTGCAGCCAAAAAGTAAACATTTTTAAAGTTTTTTCTTGATCGATCAAACATTTTTCAAGTTCAGAAACAAAATCTGACGATACAAAGCTCTGAAATAAGAACCATAGTAGCCTGATCATTAAAAAATCCTAAAAATAACCCTAAAATTCAACCAATTGATCTCCCATGCAAGCCTTCAAACTCATTCTTATCTTTCAAACCCTAGAAAACAGTAAAGAGTGTATTTACCTTTGGGGGAGGTCTTCTTCTTGAAAATGTTCATGATTTTACCTGACATCTCTTCTCTCTCTTTCTCTATCAAAGGAAACCGAAGATCTTGAGATCAAAACCCTAATTTTTTGTTCTCAATAGATCTGATTCAGCTGAAGAGCTTGTTAGGGTTTTATCCGCCGGACTACTTAGTACTACACTCAGAGGAGCTTTAGAAGAGCGTTCTCTTTCTATCCAACGGTACTCATCTAACTAGCCGTTGCACTTCTTCAATTACCCAAAATGCCCCTCTCTTTCTTTATTTGACAAACTATTTCCCATATTACTTCCCCCTACGTTTTTTTTTTATAAAATAAAATATATATTAATCTATATTACTTCCCTCGTACGTTAAATCCATCAAATGATCGAAAGAAAAATTATTACTTTTTTTTTCGGTAGGAGAAAAGTTATTACTTATTACACTTTGCTTACACTTATTCATAGGCCTACTAGAAGATATCATGTAGATCATTCTCATAAAAATATAATCGTTATAAATCCGTATCTTTTTAAGCTCATCAGAAACTAGTTGAAAATTAACGACAAAATAGGTAGTCAAGAATTATTAAAAAAAAAATTGAAGGAAAAATTATTTAAATTTCAATTACCTTTTGATATGGCTAAAAATTTTAGAATGATTTAACTTTTGTGTGAGAATGATCTACATGATGAAAAATTAACCTCCTAAAAATCGATTTCATTGCCCTATATGCAAAAGTGTAAGTAGAGTGTATGAATAAATTGAGCGTAACAAACAATAACTTGTAGGGGTGGGCATCGGTCGATGTCCGACCTAAATTAAAACATCCATCACTAATCCGAAACTCTAATTGGATTTGATGGTTGGCTTTGGGCCGATGACTTTTTTTCACAGATTACAATATTCTCTTACATTTGAAAACTTAAAAATGAAACATGAATCCATCCTAAAAAAGATTCCTATTTATAATTATTTTTAACACTTAAAACACAACAAAAAACAACCCGCATCTTTTGTTATGAAAAAATGATAGGGTTACTAGATAAAAATAGACATACCCTCTAAAGTCGTTATTTAGAGCTTAGGAGGAAATGAAGGTGGAAGAAGAGGACTAAAGATTTATGTGAAGACTCTGGGTTAAGATTTTCACAATACTGGGTTGAAACCCTTTTTTTAGGGGCGGTTTGACAGAGAGGACGGGCTTCTTTTGAGTTGTAAGCACCATCTCTCCTTTTTTGTATTTTGTAAAGTAGGTCCTCAGTTTTTTTTTTAAATGACAAATTTTGCATACCTAAACTACTCCTCTTTCAGTTTTAAATACGTGTAATGCAAATTATTTGCATAGGCTATTTTTTGTGTTTTTTATGTTTTTTTTTTCGACGGACTATAACTTTTAATCTAGAACCTTTTTTTCGTAACTGGGTTATGCAAACAGATTGCATGCATAAAAATCTATGCAAATTGTAATTTGCATACTTTGCATAAGCTTATTGAGATTTGCACCTTTCTAAGTCTCTATGCAAACAGATTATATAATAAAAACGCCTATGCAAATTATAGGCGTTTTTAAATACTTTTGAGCATCTGCACTTTTTAAAGCCTCTATGCAAATAAATTGCATAAGAAAAAAACCAAAAAATTTCTTTTTAAATATTATAATTTGCATAGTAAAAAACAATGCAAATTATAATTTGCATAGGAGTTCTTAAATACTATTGAGCATCTGCACTTTTTAAAACCTCTATGCAAACAAATTGCATAAGAAAAAAGCCGAAAAAACTATTTTTTAAACAATGCAAATTATAGTTTGCATACAATTATTTGAGTTTTTAGCTTGTTAAATAGGTTTTTTTGAATTTTTTTTTGAATTTGGTATTCATGTCTGATCTTGTTTTAAAGATCTTGAAAAATGCTTTACAACGATATAAATTTTGTTCAAATCCGATTTATGTTTTGAAAATTATGGCCATTTTTATGCTAAAATTCATTAATTGGGGTTTGCTAAAGTGTACCGTTGTTATTCAACAGATGGTTTTTTGTCTTTTTGCATCGTGCTAACATGTGCTGAGAACTTTCCGTGCATAAAAAAAAGGCTATCCTCCACGTCAATTTTTTTTCCCATGCAAGGGCATTCTACTAATTTTCCGTAAGATTTTTGGAGTTTGGGTCTTTTGTATTTTTTCTGTGTTGGTTTTGTGTTTTAAAAAAAGTAAAAGTTGTAAAATTTAAATATTATAACTATAAATATTATAAGGAGAGGATATGAAGTCCCTAATATAAGTCCCCCTCTTGTGGGGGCCCACATACAATGCATCTAGAGGTTAATTTTTTTTACAGAATGATAAGGGGGGTATATATATCATCTCCTATGTTATAAATGCATTAAGTATTTACTAAAATACACAACTATATTATTCGGTTTGTTCGGTTTAATTAATTTTTGAGGTGATCCATTCAACAACTAATTCAATCCGATTGAATTGGTCGGTTCGACTCACATTTGCCACCCTAATAACTTGGATGGAAAATGAATGGTTTTTATGTGGGGATGGCAATGGGTTGGGCAGTTCAAAGCTTGTGGGGGTATTAGTCAGGTGGGCCTTAGGCTAGTTGGGCTTGTTCAAGCCCAACATTGATTGTTCACGAGCTACAACTAGGACTTAACCAAAATCCTAAAACCCACCACAACTCTTAAGCCCAATCAACTTTGGGGCTAGTTGCTCAATTTTCTTCTCCAATTGAGGTTTTTTAACTTCTTTTCTTTGTCCAGTCTAACTTAAGGACAATGTGCTTTCATTTTAACAGTTTGGTAAGTGAGAGCTTGAAACACCCTCTAACACATCTCTCAAATGATTCTCATTGACAAAAACTTTCTCAATTGAGCTTCTAAAATAAAACTGAAGTTTTATTTGAAATGAGTAAACTATGATAGAGTTTTCATTAATGTAGTATTATTTTTGGAGATGACTTTGCATATATAAAAGAGTGGTTGCATATCTTTATTATCAATAGTTGATCATCTAGTGCTTACAAGTAAATGATTTATCTTGCTCTGTAGTGGCAAATTCTGCATCGCTAATTGCATCTTCTCTTCACCTATTAGTGCGTGGCAAGTTTTATGCGTCGTTCTTGGTGTCTTTTTTTACCCATTATTAATAAATTCTTTTCATCGTTTATAACGCCTTCTATACCTGGGTACTAAGTGACTATTGTTTTGGTGCTTCTAATTAGTAAATAGCCCCTATAATAAAAAATTAAAATGAGAATCTAAATGATTGCATGCATTTGAGTTCAATTATTTAATGCATAGGAGTAGCTCTATAAAGACAACAAAAACCACCTAATAATATGTATTAAAATATTCATTTGTTAGTCTTCTCTTTTGTCCTTTTTAAAGCGTTGCATTTGAGCAACTCTTTGCCACCACATTTATTTTCTTCTTTACTTTTTCTTTCATCTTTTTGGTGAGCCATCACACATTCACACTTAACACTTCACACTTCACACCCCTGTTTGGCTGTTTCTCTCTTTCTTTTTCAAATTTTTTTTCTCAAAGAAGAACGTGGGAATCGCTTACCTGCTTCCACGTATAACAATTTTTAGAGTGCAGATCCTGTACATCCCGCTTTACTTTTTCCTACATTGTCGCCTACGTTATTGTCTCCGTACTGGCCCCACAATTAAAAATAATAAAAAGAAATTATGATCATCAACTATTCTTAGCCGTTGGATTCCATCGTGATGCTACAACTTCTCGATTCCAGCACCTAAACTTAAGCTTTACCCGATTGGTGCGCGCCACTGCTTCCAATGACACGTGGCATATAATTAGGACCAGTATTTACACCAAACTTTTTCCTTTTACACTTGCTTAAGAAAATAGCCAAACAAACACATTTTTTTCGATCGATTCGAGCATCCACCGCTTAAAGTGAATTTGTGAGATCTATTTGAACTCCCTTTAAAAATCTACAATGACCCTTAATTTTGATTATATTGAATTCGAAAGAAAACCTTTTATCGATGACCTCTGTATGAATTTATCGTTTGATTTAAAGGTTGAGTTTTTGTGAAGATGATTATGCCACCTCACACTGTTACATGGAATTTGAGAAGAATAGTTACATTTTTTTTACCGCCATATGAATTGCGGCGGGGGAGGAAATTCAAGAAGATTTGATTGTGTTTTGAAACGATGAATAAGAGGAGTCCAATCATCTTCATGACGACGAGGCTCTTAAAGTGGGTGTAAATAGAGTGTAAGAATAAATAATCACATCCATGTAAGAGTTATATGTAGCCGTTGGATTCAACCATTTATTTTCAAGAGTTAATTGTAGCCGTTGGATCTAAAATTTTTGGGAAAGAAACAAATCTGACAGCAATGTACTACAACACAGATTAATCTGATATTACTTAGCTGTGTAGATCCACACACGTGTAAGTCCAAGACTCAAAATTCAGTCTGTCAAACTTTCCATCTCCTAGCCGTCCAATGTTAAACAGTCAACTCACCATCTTCGACCTTTTAAACATCTGACGGCTAGAAGATGATTGGTTTTTATCACCCACTTTACAAGTTGGTGAGCAAAATCACACTCTACAAAAGAACTGTATCAAAGCCGCCTCCTAAAAGAATCAAATCTCTCCCTTTCCTTTCTCTCTCTTCCCCAATTCAAACGGGTACACAGAAGAGAGTCAGAGAGACCAGCAGGCTTTCGTTCAAAGTCTCTCTCTCTCTCTCTCTCTCTCTTCTTTCTCTCTCTAGACTTTCCTCTTATCTATCTACGTTAGTTGCTTGAAGTCAAAAGTAGTTGACATTTTTGTTTGTTTGGTCACAATGCAATACATCTAAATTCTCTGACATTGAATTCTTCTTTTAAAATTGGGTGGGATTTCATTTTCTGGGTTACTCGATTTGGGTTCTTCTTTGTATCGATCAAATTAAGATTTGGGTTCATCGTTTCTGAGGTCCAAACTTAGCTAATGTAACGCTTATCCTTGTTTCAGGTAATGCCCCTCAAGAACAAAATACTTTGAATTGAATTTTGCTGTTGTGAGTTTTTTTTTTGTAATCTGTAGTTCGTTTTCGTTTCCTTTCTAGGGTTTGTTTGTTCAAAATTTCATCTGGGTATTTGTTTTTTGTTTCGTTTTTTAACCGATCACGAGATTTGGGTGGAGATTCTCTTTCTGTTTCCATGGTTTTTCGATTATGGGTTTCTTTTATTAGTTTGATTATTGGGTGACGATGATTGTCTTTTATGGGTTAACCTTGATCAAGAAATTTTGAATCTTTTATCTTGAAATCTGATTTTTTTTTAAGAAAATAATATTTGTTTCTTTAATTCTTCATTAATATATATATATTTTTCCCTGATCTTGGAAGTTTGAATTCATATATCGTTTCGATTCATACCCTCTCTCTGTCTGGTTGGAGTTTGTCAATATTTTCTAACTCCCTTATTGTTTAAAAGGAAAAGAAATTTTTTTTAAGTCTTGGTTGATTTTTGTTGGTAATAGATCACACTGAATTCAGATTGGAAAAGAGGGATCCTACTTGTTTTTTAGTTGGAGGAGTTGTTTCCAATCTCTCACTTGGATTTATTCATATAAATTAAGTCTGGAAGGGTCTCTACAATGATTGGTAGCAGAAACAGAGCTCAGCCAAGAGCCAGTAGACCCTGGTCATTTTCAGGTGGGAATTTCTGTTGGTCCTGTCCATGATTTTGTTTACAAACAATGAATTTAGTGCTATGAGATGAAGGAATTTTCTATTTCTGGTTAGATGGCAATGCAATTTTTTTTATTAAGTGAAATCATATGTCTTTCACTAATTTGTGTTGATGAAAACATGGTTTTACAGTTAAAATTTTGGAGTAGGTATATTTTATTCAATGAGTGGTCGTAAATTTCTTACTCATTTTATTGATGGAGACAGTAAGACTTAAGAATGTAACAAAATCTAGTAACACATTATGAAGGAGAAACTATTTAACTGTTTTTAAGTTAGAGGTGGTGAGATTTATGGTTTGTGGAATTGGGATTGCAGCTAGACTAGGTACGTTGAATTGTCGCAGTTGGTGCAGTTGTTTGGTAAGTAAATATATTAAAAGTATATTTTAGGAAGCGAAAATGAGAGCGGATGTTGTGCAAATAAGAGATAAATAAACACATATTCAATTGAATCACGAACTGCTTGGTTTTTTTCTTTTTAAAATTTATTTTAAGTGGGTATGCTATGATTGAACCCGTGACCTCGTGGTCGTGCCACAGGATGTCAAACAATTGAGCTTTGGTCTGGAATGAACTGTTGTTCTTTCATACCTTTTCTACCGTATTTCAGTTGATTATATATTTGTGGGTGAATGTGTTCCTTCTCCTTTGATATGTAGGGACTTTTTTTCACAGAATTAAACACTTTACCTTTTTGCAGGCATGGATTACTCAGAATCGAAAAAGAAGCGTAACTTTATTGGAAAAATTGTTTTGGCTGCTGTGCTAACTGTTCTATGTATATATATGCTGAAGAACTCGTCTGGTTTTAGTACCCCAAGCCTGGTAAATCTTTCTCTGATAATTAAATGGTTGAGTTTTCACTCATATGTTAAGTTGGCTTTATTTTCACATAGAGATCAACTATTGATTTCGAACATTTTTCTTGAATGGCATGCTACTTTTTTTTTTTTTTTTTTCTAATTTTCTTTTTCTTCGTTATAATATGTACTATCCACACTTACACTTCTTATCCTCATCCATTCTCCAGTTCTCCCGTCATGAGCCAGGGGTGACACATGTCTTAGTAACTGGAGGTGCTGGCTTTATAGGTTCACATGCTGCTCTTCGACTGCTAAAGGACTCATACCGTGTAACAATAGTGGTATTTCTCATTCAGAGTACTTGAAAGTTTCTCTGCTATTAATTGAATTGTTAAGCATGCTAATTACCAAAAATTATTGCTTGAATATATTAGTGTTTTTCTTTCCTCCATTTGACAGGATAATCTCTCACGAGGCAACCTTGGTGCCATTAAGGTTCTCCAGGAGCAATTCCCAGAACCTGGGAGGCTACAATTCATATATGCTGATTTAGGAGATGCAAAAGCTGTATCCTACTCATACCAATTATTAGATAAGCCTTTTTGTCTTTTTCTGATATATTGCATTTGCAAGTGAATGTGGACGTTGTTGTATTTCCCTTAATTAGTGTTTCAGGTAAACAAAATCTTCGCAGAAAATGCATTTGATGCTGTAATGCATTTTGCAGCTGTCGCATATGTTGGAGAAAGCACCCTTGAACCTCTTAGGTAAGCTATTTGTGTTTCTACCTTTTAGGAAGGCACATAAAATGACCTGCTCTTGTTTGCATTAACTAGATCCTGCAATTATAACTGTGTCTTGAAATGATTTAAACTAGTTACTGTATACCTAGTTTAAGAGAAGAGACATGATTTTGCTTTTCAAGTTTTCAAATTAAAATGATGAGAGTAAGAATTGTTATATCAAACTGTTGCAGATAGATCTAGAAGCACGAGATTTTTTCTTCTTTTTTTTCGAAGTAATAATACAGGGCAAGTGGAGGCTAGGTTCTCTTAGTGAACTCAGATTTGAATTATACATGAATCTTTCAACTTAATTGAACGAAGAAAAAAGTAGTTACATATGAGAAATTGTCATTTCGTTTACATTTAAGTGCTTTGTTTCACCTCTGGTGAAGTATGACAATTATCTATAATATTATAAAGTGAAGTGACCTTCCAATGGCTACACGAGGCCTTTATCTTTCAAACAAATTGCATACAAAACCTTGAATGTCTTTGGTTTATAAGCCTGTTTTGGTGAAAATTGATCCTTTAGAAAGGTCTGCCCATGATCTTTCTAATGAGCTCCATATTACAGCTAAGGGGGCCTCTCTCTGATAAGGAAGGAAAAGAAATAATCTCAATTTTATGACAAATCCCGCACCAATTTGTATCGCTTTTTCTTCGGAAACACTTTTTGTTTTTCTGCCGATCTTTACCATGTATTTGAATTCTGAAAAAAAAAGATAGTATTGGATTTACTTAATAGATATCTACCAAAAAAGATATACATAAGAAAAGCGGAATTTGGGTGTAAATATCCTAGTAATAACTCATATTAAATTATACATCATATATTTAAGGAAGAAAAAGGTGTTGTCTTTGCAGTAACCTCCTTAACTGTGCTGCAGGTATTATCACAACATAACATCAAATACCCTGGTAGTTCTTGAGGCAATGGCAGCGCATGGTGTGAATACATTAATCTATTCTAGTACATGTGCAACTTATGGTGAGCCTGCAAAGATGCCCATTACAGAAGAGACTCCACAGGTGAGAGATCAAATTTACCATTTTTCTGTGCTTGGGAATGTAATAGTGGTGCTGTGGTATATTTTGTTTCTTTATTTGATCAAGTCCTGAAAAGAGAGAAATAATCACGAAACTTTTTGAGAAAATTGAAGTAGCATTTTTTCACTACTGATCTCCACTACTACATAAATGCAGGCCCCAATTAATCCATATGGTAAAGCCAAGAAGATGGCAGAAGATATCATCCTAGACTTCTCAAAGAATTCAGACATGGCTGTGATGATCTTAAGGTTGGTTGTTTTGGAAATTTACTCTGTAGAACTCTTTTTTATATAGATATTTAAAATGAAAGCAATAGCAACAATAGAACCCCAACTAAAAACCAGGTAGTCGAATTTCAGCCTGGCCTCTAGCCAGACTGAAACCCAATAGCAAGCTTTTGATATTCTGGATTATTTCCTACTCCTTTTGATTCTCTTCCTTTGAAGATTTGATTATTACAGTGTGTGGAAATGATCCTCTCACTTGCATGTCTTTTTTTCTTTTTTCCTGATCAGTAAAAAAAGAAAAAGAAAAAAAGAGCATATGCGAGTTCAACTTCCCTCACTGGCGAGGAGAACATCATTTGGAAATTCTTCTTATCGATGATACTTTTTTTGCTTGCTCTACTTTATTTTCATTTTGTTTATGTCTTGTATGTGCATCTTTTGTCATACCAGATCTTAATAGAACCTCTGAAACTCTTGAGCTATCACAGACCTGTCACTTTATCAGCCACCAATCCAAGCTTCTCAAAGTATTTCTAACCCCCATACCATCACTATATGCTAGGTTTTTTAGGAATGAGGAAGAACTGATTCTCTATGAGGGTTATATACCTACGGACAAGATTGGTTCTGGTTCAGCTCACAACTTTCTATATCACTGTCTCATAGTTCTCCTCATCCAACCCTCCCTCTCACAAACAACACTCCTATTATAGATGAGTATTATCTTTTACCATACAAGCTGGTTTTCTATGTATATGTACAACAGTACAAATGTGTGCGAAATCTAGACCTCCAGACAAGTAAAAACTAGCCACTCATTTCCATTTATGACAAATTTTCAGATATTTCAATGTGATTGGATCTGATCCAGATGGAAGGTTGGGGGAAGCTCCCAGACCTGAACTACGGGAGCATGGCCGGATATCAGGTGCTTGTTTTGATGCAGCCTTGGGCATCATACCTGGGCTGAAGGTATGCCGGCAAACTACTTTCTCTTTCTCTAATTAAGAATGTTATTTGGAATTATACCCTCATTCATCGGTTATATCCTCTCTTTCTTTATCTATGTATATGTTTGATGTGTACATGTCAATGCTAGTGTTCTAATTGATCTTGTTGGTCTCCATATAGGTTAAAGGAACAGACTATAACACGGCTGATGGAACTTGTATAAGAGACTACATTGATGTCACCGATCTAGTTGATGCTCATGTAAAGGCACTTGCCAAGGCAAAACCAGGGAAAGTTGGCATTTATAATGTTGGCACAGGAAAAGGTAAAGAAACAGTTCTGATACAAACAAAAATTCATCTATTGTGAAACTTTTACTTCTACCCAACTTTTTTCTTTTAACTCCCCAATATTATTACACTACGTTTACACCCTATCTGCGGGGCCCATATTGAGATGATTAAAGGGATGATTTTTTGGGAGAATGATCCCCTTAGCATGTGGATCATCCTCACAAAAGATCACATCGTTCTGAAACTGTTAACCCAATCAAAAGTTGATTGAAAATATACTGTAAAATAGATGGTTCATAAAGCTTAAAATTTCAGTAAACTTTTGATGGGGTTAATAAAAGTTTGAGAGTGATGTGTTTCTTAGTGAGGAGATCATCCTTACAAAAAAACCATCCCTCGGATCATCTCCATGTGGGCCTCCTCACAAACAGAGTGCAAGCATAAGGAGGGGGGGTGTTAAACGAAAATGTGGGGTGCAAGCTAAATCCCCCTTTCAAGTAATCTTCTTGACACTTGTACAACTTGTGTTACTTATGATCAGGTAGATCAGTAAAGGAGTTTGTGGATGCATGTAAGAAGGCAACTGGAGTAGATATCAAAGTTGATTTTCTAAGTCGTCGGCCTGGTGATTATGCCGAAGTATACAGTGATCCATCGAAGATCAACCGGGAACTGAACTGGACTGCCCAATACACAGATCTTCAAGAGAGTTTGCAGATTGCATGGAAATGGCAAAAATTACATCAAAATGGTTATAGATCCTCCTTGACTTCATCATTTTGATACGTTACGCTTCTTTTTTATTGGAGAACTAAAAGAAGATAAGCTCTGAGAGTTTCAAGCGGATTTGAGATAGACTTTGAGTTTCAAGCAGGATTTGAGCTCTTACAATCAATTTTTTTCAGAGGGAAGGTTAGGGGGGAGAGGGGAGATTGGATTTTTAATGTTGGGGAGTGGTGTGGGGTGGGGTGGGGGAGCAGCAGCAGCAGCAGCTAGGTCACATTGATCAGTTTCATGTGAAGATAGAGAAAAGTTCAATAATATTGGTTGCATCCAACAGGTATAGTTTTTCTTTTTGTTTTCCTATTTTTAACATTGTAGCAAAACGTTGAAGTTAATTCATATTTTTACTAGTCAGCAGCAGCACATGTATTCTGAACGTTGTGACATTAGAATGTGTAATACATAATCAGTTTTCTTTTATGATTCTGGTAAAAGTTGGAGGAAAGTTATTAGGAACTTGTGAAGTGGTTAGTTTTTATGTTAGTAACGAGAACCATTGTAAAGCGGTGACGCTTCCACACCGAACTTCATGCTCGCTCTCTAACCACATTCTAGTGATCTCGTTTCGGAGGCATTCTGGAACTTAGTAACCGAAGCCTTGGTATAGGGATGACGCTCTTGCTCCGGAACCTCGCACTCCCGCTCTGAACTACGCTCCGACGCTCCCGCTTTAGAACTAAAAATATTTTTTAATCGGCCGCTCTGACGCTTCCGCTCCCGCTTTTGTTCCCGCTCCGACCCGCGCTCTGGTTACTTAGTTCTGGAACTTGAGACATTTTATTAATTGGCTACTCCGGCGCTTCCGCTCTGCTCTGGTTACTTGAGTTTTTATTTCTTTATTTCTTTTTTTTTTTTTTTGAACTGCCCTTGTGTTGCTAACTTCTTGAAAAGCTTTCAAGTAAAGAAAATGGCAGTTATGAACTCGGCATTGTGATACCGACTGTCCATTAATGACTCGGAGATGGTGCTCATATCAATTTTAAATTTGTTTTATAAGTATAATCCCATCCTTCCAGTTGGGGCACCTACTTGTTTAATAACATGAACAAGGTTATGCGTGAATTAGACTAATCAAAACGATCAAATTAACATTGGTTTTATTAAATTCCTCAAATTCTAGTTCTGCCAAATTTTCAATCCAGTTAAGACTTCAGTTCCAGTGTTTTTCTGAAAACAGAGGCTTTCTTCATATTTCACCACTTTTCCTTTTTTTTTTTTTTTTGGGAAGGCAAAACTTATGTCACCATCTAATTACCAAACTTATTTGAAAACCTTCTGATGTTTAAGCGAATCCTATAAATGCTACATTGTCATAAAACCCACCTTGTGGACCTACAATTTCATTCATCTGACAGATTCGACACCGTCGAAACAAATAATATACTCGATCAAATACGTCCAAGAAATTACAGATGGAAAATCATTCACTTTCCGAGATCCAAAACTTTAGTATTTGAAGATCTAAACTGATTAACACAATAGAAATAAAGATCAGACTACCAGATTTACATTATAACTTTGTATCATACAAGTGTTATTTCGTTCAGTATAGAATCAGCAACTGTTGTATGGGTCCTGATAAATTCTCTACATGAAGTTATTAGATTTTGAAGTATCGGGTGCGGCTGATCACTCCCAGCAGTAATGTTGTTCAGTTCATGTACCAGCCTAACAAGAGTATCCTCTTGAAATCTATTCGCATTGGTTTTAAATAAATCCAGCCAGACCTTCTCAGAGAAAGCATGAAGCTCATTTGTTGCTTGACGGCTTGTAATGCAGGAGATGGCTCCAGCAAAGTCGTCTTCCTCCAATTTCATACAAAATCTCTCCTTGATGATGGGAGCAGGTGGAATTCTATCTGCTCGAATCAAGTGCTTCCAAGTTATCTCCAGTAGTTCTCCCTGAACAGTTTTCATGAAAAACATTAGTGAATTAACCGAAGAACAAACTTAATGCAATCGGATATTTCCAAGCTGACATACTTCTCGACATTTTAGGATTCTAAGTTGACATACTTCCAAGTTTCAAGATGCATAAACTTCGCATTCCACAAAAATGCAATTGCGGATGCTGGGTTACAAGCTAGTAAGAGTTCTTCATAGAAGAGATGGAGCCTAACAGTGTAGCAAATATCAAATCTATTATACAATACTATAAGAGAGACCTCTCTTGCCATATGTCGCATTCTTAGGGTGTCAATGCTGATGTGTCACTCTCTTACACATTCTCCCTCAACAGTTTCAGTTTAAAGAAACAAATATTTTCCTCTAATATACAGTTAACACTTTCTACGATGATTCTATAGGTTGTTCAATTTATAGAAACAAACCTAATGTATGTCTTACTAATTTAATTATGAAACAAAAAATTAGTAAAATTAGTTAGTTAGTTTGGTAGTAAAATATATCAAAAAGCAGATTTTTGTGCATAAGTATTGGTTGATTTAGATCCTTGCAGTCCCCTTCATAGAAATCCCTCAGATATCTCTAGTAAATTCTATTCAGATAAGAGGATTGGAGGAATACCTGTCCAGCTCTACAAGCCTCCAAGAGCATTCGAAGGTGACGCTTCGTGTTGAAGTGGTACCCGTGATGCAGCATCCGCTGATACACATACTTGAAATCATCCCATTTCTTCTCTGCAATGCAAGCATCCAACATGGTATTAAATGTGTAGTTATCCGGCGGCACTCTTTCCTTGTAATCAGCTATGCTGCTAATTTGATTGCTATCATCCAACATCTGCTGAAACAATTCTTTTGCTTTTTCAAACAACCCATGTTCCAGGTAACCTTTCAGCATTATGTTACATGTTACGACGTTCGGAGAGCAAAATTTGTGCATTTGTTCGAAGATGTATGAACCATTTTGAACATTTCCAGAGTCCAGACAAGCCTGAATTAATCCCGTGTATGTTACAACCAGAGGCTTATTTGCAACCTTACATATCTTGTCGATCTGTGAGGGGAAAAAAGTAAATGATGCAGGTGAAACGATAAACAAGTATTTAGCTAGTAAATATAAAATTACAACTGTTCACTCTCATTATTTAGATAGTACATATGAATACATGGCAAAGATGAATGGGGTTGGGTTCCTTTATGGAGATGACCCAAGTGCCCAGCCTAAGAGATCTCTTAAATTAACTATCAAGCTAGTTGACTGATTGCAGTTGTTTGATCAAATTGATTCTTTACCAATCAGACATTAGATTTTACACAAAGCGAGTAGGACTAATACATAATACAGATTATAGAAGGCAGCACTGTTTCATCTAATAAAGTCATAGAGAAAACTATTCAAGTCAGTCTGGTGCAGTTTGAGAAAAAGGCATAAGAGAACAACACTTTAAATGTAGAGGAAGGAAGATAATTATTGAAGAAACCTGCATAAGAGCTTCTTGACATCTTCCCGCACTACAGAGACAACGAGCAAGATCATAGTAAAGACTAGCAGAACCCACGATTCCTCGTCTTTCCATTTCTTGGACTGCAACTACAGCTTCATCTGTCTTACCTTCTTTCCAAAGAGTATTCACAAGAACTGTAGAAAATGAAGTAATATAAGATTACTTTTTACATAATGAAAAAGTAGATAAACAGCCAACTTTAGAAAGGACAGCTCGCTCAGATACCTCTGTAGTTCAAAGAATTTGGAATTGATGATTTTTCCACTTTTCGGAAAAACTCGTGAACCAAGTTGTACTTGTCACAAGCAAGCAAAACCTGTTCAAGCATTAATATTTCAGTGTTAAATTTGATCAAGAGACTGGTGTTTCGAGTTATGACTATACATACTAACAAGACAGGCACATATGGTGCAGAGACAGTCGAAGGGAGCGACTGTTAGATGTGGTCTAGATAGGAGATACCCTAGGTCAAAATCCATTTCCTTCATTGATTCGTGTGCTTTTTTCCTCTTTTTAGTTTTCTATGCTAGTTGCCACTTGTCCCAAAATGATCAAGAATGTGACAGATTTGATCTATGCAGTCAGTATCAACATTAGGTCTCCAAGGCTATTAAGGGGAAATGATAATTGTTAATCATGGTAGAGCGGACTCTCCTTAGATCCTGCAAGAGATATCCATCAGTCCAGACTATGAGATAAAAAAAAAGTACCTCTTGGATGGCCCGCAGCCCAAAATTCAAATTAGTTATACGTGTCCATCAATCTTACTAAGTTGGGAGTTCACCCGCATAATTGCAATATTAATTCATTGTTAGGATCATCCAATTAGATTCAAATTTATGAACCCTCAGAACTTATTTGATAAGCAGAGCAGATACAATGATAGAGAGGAAAAGAGACTGTGTCACATCATCCGTGGTGAGATGTTAATAACCCATTAGGAACTTAAATTTTTTCATAATTTAATTGTTTTAATCTAAGTGGATGGTAGTTGCTCAAAGTTTTATAATATTCTTGTGCTACCCAAAATCAAGGAAATATCTCACGGTTCAACTATATAAAAATTAACCTAGAGGAAATTCATAGTGAAACTTTCGAGATGGAACTCATATGGCCATTACATACGTAACAATGATCCAAAACGTGTCAGTGTCCAGCATGGATATCAGGTGTCAACGTGTCGTAGTAAAGGACCTTCACAAACTCAATATACATTTTGTTCATATGTTAACATAAACTCTTTTTTGAGATACTGATTCATATTTAAGTATACAATAAGAGAATGTACTTAAATAAGCTAATCATATAAACAATATGAAAATAATAACTGAAAACCAAATAATTGAAAGTAAAGACTGGTAAAAAGTGGCAGTATGTCTTTTTAACACAGGTGTGACATGGCATCCAATACAGAAGAAGGTGAAGTGTCCTGGTAATAAACCATCACAAAACTCAGTATGAAGTTTGTTATTGAACCACAATCAGAAATCAAATGCGAAGTATTAAGTAAGAAAAACACTTCACTTTGTCGTAGTCACTATAACAGGCTACTTAGCAACCACATTAAGGGTAGTAAAAGAACAATTTGAGAAGGTGGATGGTACCTCCATCACGAGACCATATGTTGTGCTTGAAGGCTGGAGGCCTTGTTGTTTCAACTGTTGCAATACCCAAAATGCTCCTTCCCATTGTTTACGTCGGATACAAGCATTTAAGACCTACATGTGTGAGGAATTAAAATACTTACCAGTTGACAATAAAAACTTAGCTTCTTTACCTTTGCATTAAAAGATTAAAAAAGGGGAAAACAGGAGGGAGGGGAGAGTTGTATATTTCTTCTGCTCTGATAATGTATAAATTTAAATCCCTGATCCTACCCTTATACATGAAGGTACAAATTGGTGCGAATTTGTCAAAGAATGACCCATCCTCTCATGAACCTCTCTAGAAGGTTTTCTAGGTCAACAGTCAACTTTATCAAGATCATAACTAGCGACTTTATGTCTGGATTGTTCAACCTTTTCTACCATCCAAAATAATGTGCTATATCGGATGGTAACAATTATTATTGTTATGTGTGCCAGATGTGTGTGATTTATATATCACAATTATGGTCTAGGATCATAGGTTGTTCCTCCAAGAAAGAGAGCAAGAATTACTTACGGCATTGTAGATAACAAGGTCTGGTTCCAACCGTGGGTCCCACTTCTCAAGCACCCCCAATTTGAACTTCTTTTGAGGAGGAGATCGCATACAATCTATTACATCCAAGAGTTCCTTCATGTGTCCTGCTTGTCCAAGAGTGACGGCAATACAATGATAAGCTGCAAGGTCGGGATATGAAGATAGTTCTTGCTGGAAAGAAGTATTTAAATATTGAGTCAGATTGTATTTGTCCAATTCAGGAAGTAAATAATAATAAGGTGCAGATTATCAACAAATTACAGACATGCAACATGTATATATCTACATTACCCGCATTGCATGAAATACATTAAGCGCCTCAACAGGTCGCTTTGCCTTGCCAAGTACATCAAGAGCAGCAGTGTAAATATACCTGCATCATAAAGAGGGCTATTTTAGCATTGGATACCATCATTACAAGTGACTGTCAGAAATCAGATTGCACCAAGATAGAAGGAATTGCCTATTCAATGTTGATTGAGGTATTGAGGCATACATATCAGGTATCTGCATCAAATTCTTGTACGGGAAATATAGAAGAAAAATGTTACCTGTCTTCCGTGAATCTGATGATGGTACTCCTATGCTCATGTGTATGCTCAGATGGTATAGCATAGTATTTAATTTTTTAAAAATGTAATTAGCCAAGTAATTTCAATTTTTGAGTTCCTTCAAGTGTCTAAAGACCCAATACAGAAATCTAACTGTCAGTCCATCAGACCGGATGGCTTTGGCCTTTTCCTTCTTCAATTCTTTCTTGAATTGCAGGGCTGAGATCATCTTGTCACCACAACCCTCTGTAACAACAATAACCATGCAAGGGTTCTCCGCCAGCATACGTAGTGATTCCAAGTAAGCCATCCTGCCCTGCCAAAGAACTCCATCCCCAAAGATAACTTGTCATCTTCCTTAGGAACCACGTTACTTGATTTTCCTTAACCACTTACCTATTTCAGCTGCTAGAGATTTGACAACACAATCAATTGGTAGAGCAACTGAACTCACAACCTTGATCCTGCCCTACTCCTCTAGCTTCAGCCAAGTCATGCCACCTCTTCTTCAACAACAATTTATTATGGCATCTAAATTCCATAAATTGGTCAGCTTCCTGAAGTGCATGGCTGTTGTCCTTGTGGTTATTTAACAGTTAATCAGCTCACTGGTTGTTTCCACAAGTCTTCCTACTTTATATATTTCAAATTATCTCTCTGGCTTTTGCTTACACATCTTTCCTTCCTGGTGAGATTATGGTAACATTTGCCATAGTTGATAGCACTAAGTCGAAAGTAATCCTAGTTGTTACTTGTAGATGGAGAAGGGGTGGGAGGAAGAAAATGGTGAAGAGAAGAGTGTATTTTCGTCTTCCATACATGATTTAACAGGTGCGTAAGCTGGGTTAGAAATTTCTGTTTTCTTTTTAGAAATGGAACAAAAGGTATTTTAAATAAAAGTGAAAACCATCAAAGTCAAAAAAAAAAAAAAGTTGAGAACTCAGCCAAAAGCATGCACTATCCAGTCCAGAAAATAACAAACAGAAGGATTATTTAGTAAAATGGACTTAGATAAAAATATAATTTTTTCTGTTCATGTTACAGGGAAGGCCCTCTCCCTAGTATTAGTTTCCTCTCAGTTGTTTCCTAATAAATTTGAATTGATAAAAGTACACAAAACATAAATAATTTATATATTTTGTATAAAGCATATGTCACACTTGCCTCAACAGTCGACACACTTCATGTGCGCCTCACCAAACTTCATGCATGGCTTCGCAAGGGCCTCAATACGCCTCACTGAGCATGGACCTCTAAGGATGCACCTCAGAAGCATAAGCTTATTTCTTGGATCAAAGTGAACACCTCACAAGTCATCTCAATATTGACATACTGTAATAGGTCTTACTCTAGAAGACTTTGGACATAATAGTAAGTTCCGCTAAAAGATGTGAACCGCAAAATGATACCTATCTCTAAAAGTTGCAAAATTAAAACATGGCATTAGTCATCAACATATTAGATTGGATATCAATGTCAAAAGACTCAAAACCCATGCCCTAGCCTTCGAGAAATGAAGCCTCAACAATATCATTGACTTCAGATCCCTATCTAGGAATCTCAAAATGCAAAGTATCAGAAAGAGAAAATAAATAAATTAAAATCAAAAGCATAAAGTATAGAAGTAACTTACAAGCTTTTCAACCTAAATATTTTTATCAGGTTGAATTATGACGATGAAAATTTGCATCTATGGCATTACAAGGCATTTTCTACTTCAATTCATAAAAGAACTAGGAATGTATTATTAAGGTAAAACAGAAAAAACTTGCCTGCTCTTGTGGGACTTGAAACGCTCACGCGATTGAAACCACTCGATTACTTGTAGCACCCTTCTCCAATTTCCGTATCTACCCAATACCTGGATAACCCTCAAAATGGAACTATCTGAGAATCTGATTTTTGCACTGCGCATCATCTTAGAGAACATCCACTCAGGCAAATTGATGTCTGCACCATTCAACCTTGAAAACAGGAAATCTAGTTTGAAGTAAATGAGTCCCTATCATAAATAAATAAATAAAAAGAAGCAAATGACTCCCTCATAAACTTGAGAAAAAAAAATCAATCTAATATTAGAAGTAAATCTCTTTGATGGGTAGGCTATAACAGCTCTAAAACTAAAAGCACAACTAATAATTAGAAAGTAAAAGTAGCCAAGCACATAAGAAAAACTCCTCTAACCTTACCACTTCGCTAGATTCTGGATTCGCTCCTCCATTTCCATCCGTGAGACTCGTGGCATGCCTCTAACATCAGTGAATACCTCGAAGGACTTGAAGGCAGCTCTTTCCATCTTGACATCACTCTCATCATCCATGAAATCCATATTTCCCCTAGTGGACTTGCCACTTCTTAGTGAACTTTTACGTCTGGTGTCGTCAATTTGAATATGACCATTGTCCATTCTTAAATATGCATCTCTGCTTCTAGGACCATGTTGCTCCATTTCAGAGACATTTGAAAACCTAACAGGAATTTGGTTTTCATAATACTTTCCCCTTCCCATGCTAGTAATCTCAGTGTCTTCCATCTTCCTCGCAACATCATTCATATTAAAGTACTCATTTTCACTCATTTCCTTGCCACTCGTAATCTCACCAGCCCTCCTTTCAATGTGACTTCCATAGAATTTCTTCTTCTCAGTCAAACTCTTATTATTCCTGTACACATTCGGCCTCATATCAACATTAGATTTATAAATTTTAATATTTTCTGACCCTCTCTCTCTAATGCCAGAAAATTCCGTTGACCCAGCTGCATTTTTAATCAGCTGTTTCTTCTGCATTTCTGTTGTGTTTTCATTCTGACCCAATTTTCCTTCATCCTCATTACTTGTGAGGCTTGTAACGTAATCAGATTTCCCATAGGTTCCACGTTCCCTTGAATAGATATTGTTCTTGGACTTACTAAAACCAGAATCCCCCATCTTTCGTTCTACACTATTATTCTGGTTATTCATCCATCTTCCATTTATTCTCTCGGAAGTCCGCTTATCCCCATACCCTCTCAATCCCCTTTCAACCATCAGGTTCACGTTATTTTCTCCGTACTTCAATTTATGTTGAACAGAATCCCAGGCACTTCTCTCACCTCCCTTCTCTAAGAAACCAACCCTATTTCCCGGCTTACCTTTGTCCTTCAAAGTTCTATTACCTTTTTCTCTGAAACCTAATTTACCTCTACCTGATCTTTCTTGGCCAATCTTTAGACAAGAATTTTCAGATAACCCATCTCCCTCCAGGAATTCAGTGTTTTTCACTTGAGAAGAATGCTTCTCTGAACTCAACTTCAACTTCTCTTCATCTCTATCTGAATTGGGTTCTGCAGAATTAAGCTTTAATTTTGAATTCTTCCGCCTCGGATGATAAGCATCGGCACCTCCAATCGGATTATTCTCCCTATAAGTCCTAACAGACTCCATAGCCTTCAAATATTCATCAAATGTAGGCTGGAATTTGAACTCCTTCTCAAGAACCTTTCCACTATTAGTCGACCCATTATCATCATATTCTCCCTTCGACAAAGCATTGATTGTTCTGCAATTAGGGCTTCTCACACTAAAAAACCAACTTTGTTTCATCCTCCTTGCGTTTAAAGAAATCCCACAAATGGGTCTCCCAGAAACCAAAAACCCATTTAGGGAAGCAGGATTCTGGTAATTCTTCGGATACAAAATCTCACTCCTTTCCAAACTAAAGATACCCATTGCCATTTGGTTTTTCATCAACATTATCTCCATTAAATCCCCAAAAAAATATCAAAATAACTCAACGAAATTGAAATTTTAATCAAAATAGTTTAGTTCCTTTAGATTAGGATGATTCTCATCAATCTTTAACAGAATCAATAATCCCATAATCCTTCTTCTGTTGCTGAATTCAACTTTAAAAATTAAAAAGGGAAAAAACTGTGGATAAGAATTTTAAACAGAACAGTAATGTTGTTTCTACTCAAACTAAAGGATTCGAACATGAAGTAGATGGATAGAATCTTACAGTAGTAGATGAAGAATTTCTGGTACAGAGACTGCAGACTATGGAGAAATGCTTTGGAAAACTGTAGTTCGAGAAATTGAGAGAGAGAGTTTTACAGGGGCAGTGTAGTAGACAACTGAGGCGCAGCAAAAACCTTGGAGACGTGCGTTTTACACTGTTGTGGATAACATTTTCATCAACTAGTTTTGAGTTTTGATATACACCGTGAACATTTGTAGTTCGCAAATGTTTATTGTAGCAAATACTTACTGCGTCGTATGATTACAATCTAGGAACAACACACGACACGGACACAGCCCTAAATCTAAAAATGGAGGACACACATATGATAAAGAAAAGAGCCTGATTGTTCAATCAAAATTGTAGCTGACTAGGTATATCGTCGTGCCTCCAGCACAGCTCAAAACCTCGAGAGAGAGAGAGAGAGAGAGGGGGTAGGGAGAGAGAGGGGGAGAAAGAAATAGAGGTAGTAGAGAGAGAAAGAGATGTAATGCTTTCCCTGAGATTTTCATCAGCTTCAGCAATGGTCGACCGCAAAGAGAAACCACAAAAAGGGAGAAGGGAGGTAGAGAGAAATCGAGAGAGAGAGAGAGAGGGCAGGGAGAGAGGGAGACAGATAGGCTTATCAAGCAGCACACAATTACAAACGGGACAACTCTACCCCTGTCCTGAATTGTATAAGAGATAAGAGAGCCATATTGATATACATTATTTTATTATGGTTGTTGTTATTTATGTATCATGATACTTATTTTAATGATATAGTAGAATTATTTAATAATAGAATTTCGTACCAATTTTCCATTGGATAAATAGTTTATAATTGGGAGCGGATATATAGCCCCGCTTAAAACGCCCAATGTTAGTATTATGTGTCAGTCCGTTGGATCCTTGTAGATGGATGGCCAGATATAGTGTTGACGTGGCAATTTGTTAGAAGGCGTTTTGAAGTATAAACTAATTTCTCAGCCAATTTCTAAACCAATTGAAAAAGCATGCGTTCTCTCAATCTCTGCTACCCATTTCATCTGGTACTGCCACGTATTTGGACTTAAAAACCCTCTTCAGGTATTGTCACATCAATTTTATTTGACACGACCTCTAGAGTTCGGGGAAAGGTTTTCTCCGTTTTTCAAATCGGCAGTGCTGGGGTTACAGAAAAAGTCACAGAATTTGGTACAAAAGACACAATTTACTCCGAGATTCATAACACTTTGGTTTGGGTTGCGAATCACGAGGGTATGTGAAACATATTAACCGTCGGATTAGCCTTCTGTAGCAAATTCTGTAGGAATTGGACTTGACTACAGGGACACCAGATTTTGACACCAAAGATTACATCTACTTACTTTATTGATTGGAGACCAATCATAACAGTTGCTGAAAAATATTAATTCCATTTCAGCCCCTATTACCACTTTTAAAAACCAAATGTAATATTCTAGTGTCAAATTCTGGTGTTATTCTAGCAAAACTCAATATATTTAGAGGAAACTCAATGGAGCCGAATGTCACGGTAGAATAGTGACAAAAGGGGAATAATCTCACATTGCTGGATAAAAGGGGATCTTGGGATTTATATGGGTTTGGATTAACTCCACCTAATAGGCTAGTCTTTTGGGTTAGAAGTTCAAACCCATGACAAAGTGGTATCAGAGCAGACCTGGCCCAATCGGATATCACTCCAAGTGCCCACACATAGAGTTGTATCCACAAAAGGTAGTGGGTCACCCAAAGGAAGGTGGGGATAGGTAGAGAAGTTGACGCAACTGCAATGAGGGCGTTGCTGGATTCGGGTGGAAGAGAATATCACGGTGGAATAGTGGCAAAAGGGGAATAGTCCCACATTGATTGGATAAAGGGGGATCTTGGGATTTATATGGATTTGGGTCAACTCCACCTAAAAATAAATAAAATAAAATCTAGCTAGCTTCTCAATTTCTTATTTTTAAAATCTCAAAAATAAAAAAAATTAAAAAGGAAAAAAGAAGAAGGAAATTAACTCCTCTGTTTCAGATGCTCCAAAATCCAAACAATCTTTTAATTTTTTTTTTCCTTCCATTTTTCAGGTGCTGCAAATAAGTATGAATAGAGAGAGATTATTTTTCTTCATCTTTTTGTTTCTTTTTATTTTTTCTTTGTAAGAAGGAAACCCCTCTGTTTTTTAGTATGAATAGGGATTGCCTAGCTTCTCAAACCAACAAGAGCACCTGCAACAATCTAATCGTCTCTTCTCCACTACAAATTAGTCATCTTGGGTCCGGCTGTATCAATTTTTTTTATGCCAAATTGAAGACAATAATTAACTCCAACTAAATAAAGCCAAGATCAAAATTCATTTCCATATCAATATAAACCCGTATTCCTTTGCACCTGTTACACTTTGGTCCCAAATAAATTTAAATTTTTTTTTTATCGGCAAAATTTAGTCCAATTTAAAGAAAAAGTGCAACAGCAATATTATGTTGCAAGAGTTTCATTTTTTTTTTATATTATCGTCTCCTTTGAGATCAACGAAGACTCAAAGATCTTATTTTGCAACAGATCGAGATTCAGAGAACGCAGGCTTTTTCAGACGACGAGAAATTGGCTGAGAAATTAGTTTATACTTCAAAATGCCTTCTAACAATTGCCACTTCAACACTATATCTAGCCATCCATCTACAAGGATCCAACGGACTGACATACGCGACTAAGAGCATCTCCAATGCAATGTGGATGTGGTAAAAAAATGGATACCACGTAGGAAAAATATATTTTTCCCCAAAAAAAAAAATTATTCAAGTGCTAATGTGAAGATAAACTTTGAAGCTGAGTTAGCATTATAATGGAAAGGCATTGGTGGGATGAGAAGACATTGGCGTGAAAAACGAAGACATTGTGAAGTTGAATGTGTAGAATTAGACAATGGGATTCATAATGTCCTCGTTTCCTACACCAATGTCTTCCCATTCTACCAATGCCTTTCTATTATAATGTCAACTCAGCTTCAAAGTTTATCTTCACATTAGAGCATCTCCAATGCAATGTGGATGTGGTAAAATAAGACTGTCACATAAGAAAAATACACATTTTTCCAAAAAAAACTCCTCAAATGCTAATGTGAAGATACAATTTTAAATTGAGTAGGAAAAAGTGCATTTTTTCTATGTGGCATCCATTTTTTACCACATCCATATTGCATTGGAGATGCTCTAATGCTAGGAGTTGACTTCTAGGATAAAGTGACAAGATCTGCTTGCGTATATTCAAGACAAGGGATGACCAGAGTTGGTCAACTTAAATTCACTTGTGGGCGTCCACGCTCGCGCTCAGATCGATGTCAAGGGTGCTTATATCAACCCAACCCCCTCCGTCCCCCATATAGAGGAGAGAAGGTTGCATTTATAAAAGATGGACCTTTCTTATCCAGTGAATTGAGAATTTGTGAGGCTGAGAAATTGAGAATTGAAAGAGAAGGAGAAGAGAAGAGAAAACAACACGAGCTGAACTGAGTAAGCAGAGAGAGAGGAAGGATGTCAATTTCATCGTTTTTTGGGTCGGCGGTGGTGGTTTTGAGGCAGCCGAACAATTCAGTCTCAGTTTGTACTAGCGGTGGTGCTCTTCCCCACATGCGGAGGGCAAGGGTAGGAGTGGTAACAGCACCACCAGAAGGAGGTTGGGTAGGAGGAGGAGTTCAGATAGAGTGCTCGTCAAGACCCCAGAAGAAGGCGACGGCTCACCACAGGAAGACGAGGCCAAAGAAGAGTCAGCCTTGGGACATTAGGCGTGGCCCCACTGTCTACCCTCCTCTTCCTCCTCTTCCCGCTGAATGGACTCTCGTCTCCTCCTCCGCCACCATTGATACTACTTCCACCGACTCTGTCATCTCCGACCCATCTCAACCATGAGAGAGAAAGAGAGAGAGAATCCACTGTCATCAACCACTCCGCTCTTCATCATTGTATTAGTTATGTTTGGGTCTGTAAGTTTTGTTTTTGAAAATTTGAATTTTGTTGTGGTCTGTTTCCTCTGCATAGATGGACGAATGAATGAACTCAATTTCTTTTCATGTCTTTCGTTCCATGTTTTTTTCTTAAATTCTTGCTCGTAATCAAACTGATCAATCACTCGCAAAAAAAAAAAAAAAAAAAAAAAAATCCAGTAGAAAGGGGAAAGAACTTCCAAGTAGATTCACACCCTGCAACTGTTCGTATCATTTCTGCAAAGAAAATTCCAATGTCGAGCGTTAGGATTGAGAGCCCCAAAACTCAATGGGGTTGTTGACAGTGAGATGAGATGCCCCCATTCTCCTACAAAATTCCCATTCTCAATCCCACCCACACCTATTCTTCTTTCTTTCTTGTTCCTATTTTGCAGTTTAATGCACTAGGAAAAAATAACATATATCTATTGCAATTTACTATGATATCAAAGTAACCAAAGGCTGGAACGGGACCAAAAGCGGGAGCACCAGAGCAGTCATTAGAAAATGCCTCTGGAGTGGAAGCGAGGTTCCGAAGTTGAAAAATGCCACGAGCGTCACCACTTTACACGATTCTGGTTACTAGGGATGATATTGTAAGCTACCATTGATAAAATCTCAAGATTGAAAATTGAACCTTCATTATCATTATTCGTAGTTCTAGTTGTTGTAGTTGTATGGATAATGAAATTCCAAACAGCATCAGGAGTTCCCTATCCTGCTCTCCAACTACAGAGTTGCTAGTGCCCAACACACAGGGAACAGAAATGGGCTGTTTTTTTTTTTTTGGTTTGCCACAGATATAAATTATGCCAGGAGGTTTAAAGTTGGATACATAGCAGTGGCTCTATCAAATTCGGTTCCAAACTTACAAGTCAGGGGGAGAGAGAGAGAGAGAGAGAGAGACGCACACATACAGGAAACAAAAAAAAGATTCATATTATTGAAGCAAGAACTTTGTTGTGTGTACAAGGACAAGAGGCATTTAGAAAAGAGCATGTCACCAGTTAGTAATTACATAAGTTAATTAGTAAACGATGACTCCTTGTTGCTTTTTCCTGCCTTGTGTTTTCTTAAACCAACTTCCAGCATTTAGCTGCTAGTCTCATACCCACAACAACCAACAACACTGTACATGGAATTCAAGCATGCACCTATTTTACCCTTTTCAGCTTCCCCTCGGAATTACATCTTGGAACCCTGTCCCCCAAGTATTATTTGGCAAGTTAATCTGGAACCCTTTTCTCCATCTCTCTAGTCCATGATGGCTCAAGAGTTATTAGCAGACCTTTTCTTGTACTTGCTCTGCACCAGACTCAGGAGAAAATCCGTAAATATGTGCTCGTACTCGGGCATTTTCCCATATCCTGTAAGAGTGTCCCGAAAACAACCTCATATTAGACCACATGACTCGTAATGCGAAGCACTGAGAAGAAAATGGGTGCTTACATATGGACCAGGAGATGCAAATTCTCCTAACCAACTTGTGGATCTTAATAACCTGACTATTTTCTTTCTCAATTAGAAAAAAAGAAAATGAAAAGCATATATTTTGTCTAATCTGAACTAAAGAAGGTGCTAGTTGGTCATAACTCATATGAGAGGGATGATGTCAGAAATTCTCAACTGAATAAAGATGAAAAAAAATTTATCCACCCCAATCCAACAGTTAAGTATCATGTGAAGTGTGGACAAAGATAGAACTTGGAAACAAAGTAATAAAATTATCAAACCAGAATAGATTTCACTTGCCAGGGAAGTAGTTGATGTCGATAACATAAAACCGGTCTTGTGTCCCATGCTCTCGGATTATATCCATGTTGAACAGCCGGAGACCCTACATAATGCATCAAGTAACAACCATAAAGCCCAAAAACAATTACATCTATGCTTTTGAAATGCAAAAAGGGGGGAAACGAGGTTTACCAGCCGACGACGGAGCTCCCTTGCAAGTCTCTCAAGTAAAGGTCGTGGAGGAAGCTCTGCAGTACACAAAAATAAAGTAAATAAACATTTCATCATAGAGAAACATGTTGGAAATGTAAAGAATTCCCAACTTCCCTAGCCATTTCATGAGGGAAAGAAAATCAAGCAAATACATTCAAGTGTTAAACAGGAAGTCAATTATCTAATGAAGTAAGTGTGAAGGAGCTGACCAGCAACACAAGGATCCAGATCTGCATCATCAGCAGAGGCTGCAGCACAAGAAACCCTCGGGAAACGGAATACACCAGGATTATTTATCACCTCGCTTTCATCGACATCAGGGAGAGAGAAACGCCGCACGACTTTTATAGCTTCCCCAACAATATAAACCTTGAAGAGAACACCTCCTACAACCACATAAGGATATATCAGGTTAAATAAAGCGGTTCAAGTTACAATGAAGGTTTCTCTATGTTACTTGCTTAGTTGCATCAACATACCATGGTTAACAAACTCCTGTAGAACCAAAGGAGGATCGAGTTTTGATAGGGAGAACTGATCATAAGCAAGTGATAGTTCATGTGACTTTGCACTCCCATCCACAACCAGTGGCTTTGCAACTGAAGCAGTGAAATCAACCAATGAGTACAGAAAAAAGAATTTCTCAATTTGGAAGAATCGAGAAACAATTAATCTAAATGCAAAAAGTATTTCATCATTTCATGCTATCTTCTTGATAATTCATGTCATGCTATCTTCTAGTCTATTTCCTAGAAAAGGGCTACGAGGACCTCCCAAAGACTTCAACAACACATGGCCAGCGTACCACAACCTAAGAAAGCAATTTGGGAATGTCCCTTACCTACTATTAAGTCTGATGTCTTCGTGAGAAACAGATAGTATGGAACCGTATTACAGAATGGTCTACGAGAGTTCGACGTGATATAAGCAACTTACTAATCAATTATATATATGCACAAACTCACCTAAGGGTAGCATCAACCCTGCTTTACTAACTGCATCAGGAATGGATGAAGGATCTTTAGTAATAACCAACTGCCTTGGAACACCAACTGTGCCTATGACATCAGACAAATCATCAATGTCTGGTCAGGATAGCAAAACTCAAATGTATCGATAAAAGACTAACCCCTGCCACACTTTGAAACCTTTACACATGCAGATGCAGGATCAAAACTTTTGAAGCTCAAACTTCACACAATCAACTATATTCCCTAGATTCTAATAGTATCCCAAAAAAAAAAAAAAACTTTCATTCTATACATGCTAAAGGAATTACCATAGCAGTCCGATAAGTTCAGATCAGCCACATCCTGAAGCATAGACTGTCTATTGTGAACATGTTGTATGGCATCCGGAGGGTCAAGGACTGTGACTTCTGGATGTGTTTGCCTGTAATCCTTCAAGAAAGGAAATACAAAAAAAGAGGTAAGAACGCAGGACATTGGCACCAGATGGACATCCAGTGAGGCTTAGAAAATGAAAAGATATTTTAACCAAAACGGTAAAAACTACGTGAGCTTAAGGAGTGATTTCAGCAGCCAATGAACTTAGAAACATCTGAAGGACACAATTATACGTGAAATCCATGATGTTCTTCTGCTCAGATTACCCATAACAGGAAATATGTCAATTCTACATAGTATTTCGCTAAACTAATAATTCAGAGATAACTGAGAATGTACAAGAAGACAACCACCACCCAAGAAGCATTTAATGGCAAATACCAAAACTGGAAATTAGCAGGATCAACTGTGTCATCCTACATTAAGCCTATACAAGCAAATTAGATGGCACCCCGAACAACTGATTCAGAGTATACCAGAATTTGTTGCAAAAAAATACTTAGCAAAACCTGAATAAGTTAGACTAGCTGGTCAATGCAGGCAAAATCCTCGTTGGTCTTGAGGCGTCGACCTCAACTATCTGATCATGACTCATGACGAAGGAAAGAGCAAGTACTCTGCAAATTATGTCAGACAGTAATGAGTTTTAACTTTTAAGGCTTTGAATATTTGGTTGTTCAACCCATTTTTCTCAGTGCATATTCGATCCCCCGCATGAAACCATTGCATTACATGATATAAGAAGTAAAACAAGATTTTTTTAATTGATAACTAAATAAACATGATATCACAGGCATCAATTGTTCCTACAGCGTGAAACAAATTCCTAGGGCCAAGATACAAGATTTCCAAAAGTTTGTATAGACTAACCTCAAGAATCTGGCGCCATTCCTTTCCTGTCAACTGGATAAGAAGAATGAAAAAAGAATCATTAGATATTAAATGCTCAAATTGTTCAATCCATCACAAAATTGTGAAATATCAATTCATTAATTGACAAGAAACAAGCACGCACATAAACTTAAATTTCTAGTCTAATCACCGTTTAGAGGTCAGAACCACCATTGATATCCAATGGACACAGGTTGTTGCCTCTGACTGATCCATAATTTGCATATAAAAGAACAAGAAATAGAAGAAATGAAAGAGTAGTTTAACAGTAACTAACCTTATGTAGAACAATGTCGAACGGACCCTGATCAGAAAGTGACCTTTTTTGGTCAATTGCAACAAATAATATCCCCTTATTCCTGCACCATGTAATAAATTTGCTTGATTTTTACTACAACTTCCATGTACGGTGACAGCAGGTACGACAAACTAAGAAAAATACAAGATTCCATTGACAAACTAAGAAAAATACAAGAGTCCACTGACACTGATCATACTGGCTTAAATCAAAACTCCTTATCCCTCACAATCCAGCCTGGCTACCATGTCTTAGTGACATTATTAATACAAATATCAGGGAAGCTTAACAAAGTAACAAACAACAAATTGAGAAAATATCAAGAAAAACAAAAATGAAAGGGTTAGGATCAGCAACAAAGGTTTTGTAGCCAATATTAGGACAAGCTTTTTTTGAAGCCCATGTGAAGATGATCCAAGGATGTGAGGGTGATCTCTTCACCACATAGATGTTCTCATATAAAATCATTGTGTTCTAAATCCTCTAATCCCATCAAATGTTTGTTAAAATTAACGATTTTATGGACGAAAGACAAATCATCCAACTTTTAAAAGGGTTACAAGTTTTAGAAGGTGATTTTTGGTGAGGATGATGTATGTGGTAAGAAGAACATCCTTGCCAAAAATCAGCATCATCTCTATGTTAGCCCCATATAAAACCTTGTCTTAAAATCGTCCACAGAAACTTGGTTGCGGAGCCTACCTCAAAATGAAAAAAGCATCTTTTTTTTTTCTTCCAATGAGAGGTATTGGAAAGACTAACAGTATCTTTTGAACACTCACTGAATATTCCAAGAAAGAACTGGAATCCAATAAACCCGTACCAGGTGCTTTAACAAGATAAGTCAAACAAACAGTAGAGATGCCAATTTGCTAGAACAAACTCCACATACCCAATTCCTGCTCAATTCGATGAACAACTTCCCTTTTTTTCATATTGATCCAGCAAAAAAAAAGAAAAAAAGAATCTAATTATGTACAATTATTTTACATTTTTTTTTCCATATTGATCCAGATTCCAGAGTGCTGTATATTATCCATAATTAGAAAAACAGATTAAAAACTTAAAGTCTATATATACAATTATTTTATTTTATTTTTTGGGTAAAGAAAGAATAATGAAGAAGAAACAATAAGAATGAAAAACATAGATCAAATTTAACATCTTTCTAAAATAGAAAAAAGAAAGAGAAACCCTGAAAAGGCTAGTTACTGGTGTACAAAACTGAAATCACTGAAACAGAAACGCATTTACAGATAGATAGTATTTCTAGAGATAGAGAGAAGAAAAATGAAGAAGACGATCTTTGAACTTCAATTTCGAAGAATTAAGAGCGATCTTTTTACCTAGCCAAGCCTTCAAGCTTCGGCTGCAAGAAGCTTTTCTTCTTCTTAGAAGTCAGAGCATAACCAACAATGAGTTTCTGCGGTTGCGGAAACCCAACACCAATCGAATACGACTGTAAATTATTCTCATTTTCTCTCTCTTCTTCTTCTTCCTCATCATCTCTATACGAGATTTCTCCGTTGAACCTCATACCGTTTTCCAAAACTCAAAAAACCAAAATTTTCAATAGACAAGACTTTAATCTCCGAATTCCCTCCCAAGAATCAAAATTTTTCAGAAAAAAAAAATCAGATACAAAACGGTAATAAGATTTGAAGAACACGAGATGATGAGCCCCTGAAACTAGGAGAATTTATAGATCAGACAGTTTTTTGTTTTTTGAAACGAAACCCTAGAAAAGCGAGTCTGAAGAGTTGATGTATTCAAGTCTCGAGTGCTGCTACAACAGATTAAAATTAGGGCAAAGAAGTGATTGAAAATCGGTGGAGAAGTTGGGGCGGAAGGAGAGAGAGAGAGAGAGAGAGAGAGAGAGAGAGGAGTGAGGAAAGAATGAATGACAGTTATTTATGGCAGAGTGGCTGCCGCAAGAGAAAATTATTTATAGAGAGTGCCTTGTGTTGTGTTTGTGAAAATGAAAGATTAAAGAGGAGTAAATAAATATTATTTATATTCCTAAATTACCCCTAATAGTATATTTAAAAAACTAATATGCCACTAATGATTTACGAAAATACCCTTATAATGACAGCTGTCATGATCACTGTCACACCCTCCAATGAAATTTGATAAAATGTCTAGCGCCTTGGAGTGTGTTCAAATCCTGTGGCTCCATTTTGCCTGTCCCTTTCCTTTGATTTTGTATTGTCAAGCCAACTTGGAGAAAATAGAACGGCTAATTTTTTTTTGTGAGATCTTCTCCTTATAATGTAAATTATTTTCGAAAAAAATTAACACATTCTAAAACTTATAATATTGTAGGAAGTTGATTACAATATCAGGACATACTCCTTTAAATACCTTATTATTGACAATTTAAGTCGAGAGAGAGCCAACTAACTTAATTAGTAAAATTTGTTGTTGTCGATAGTATAAATATGAGCTCAAATTTTTTTTGCAACGAATAAATTTAATAATATTAAAGAATTGTACACAATTCAAAAGTGTTTGAGTATTATCTATATATTGTTGATGGTTGATCATAGATATTTGCATATGGATGATTTCTCCCCCTTTTTTGCATTGTTTGTGGTGACTTCTCTCTTCTCATTAGTTATTTTTTCCCTCTTATGCCCTTGACTATACTTACAATTAGACATGCTTTAGTCCCATCCTAAAAATAATCAAATAAAGAAATAATACAATGAGTTTACATACTAGATTGTAGGGCCCCCACACGAAGATAATCTAATGAGATTGATTTTAGGTAAGGATATCTTCATTTCATCACCATATAGATTATTTCAACAAAAAAATTGAATCAACTCATCATAAAACTTATAATTCCATCATCTAGTGATTGAAACTCGACAATGATTAAGTCATCCATTTTACGTATTGCTCAACGAATTAGTACTATAAACTCATTGTAAGAATAACAATGTAGAAGTATCCTTCCTCTTATAAACTAAGAATAATAACGTAAGCTGATCCTACCTCATAATTAAAGAGGGAAAAAAGATTCAACATGTATCGGGTCATTTGTTGGTGTCAATGTTCATTCAAAAATTTGATTGTGGATGATGATAGATGATAATGGAAAATGTAAAAAAAGTCCCTAAAAAAAAAGTCATTGTGATTTTAATCCTTTTTTTATAAATTTAGTCCTTAGTTTTGGACATAAAAATCATAAAAGTAGGGACTAAATTTATAAAATAAGGATTAAAATTACAATGACTTTTTTTTCAGGGACTTTTTTTACAAAACCCCTTGTGATAATTTATCGGAAATAAAGTTTTCATGATCATGGTCGTTTTGATAATGATAAAGAAAAAATGACGCTTCTATTTGGACAGACCAAATGCACCTAAGAACCAAAGGTGGTAAGGTCAATGCTAAAGGAAAAACCGTTCAATCACTTTTGAAAGGAAAATAGTAGTAGATTCTATCATACCACATAAGCATCGGGCATTTACTCCGGCAAACCATATGTTCAAAAAGGTAGGTTTTCAAATTTTTCATGATAGTCGTGGAGGACAGGACCCACGCGGTTATCCATGGACCACGGGCATGCACAGACATTTCTCCCATGTTTTTGTATTCCTTGTGGTCTGGATTTGCTGGTGTTTCTTCCGAGCTTTCAACTTTGGTGAGATTTTTTTTAAGATTTTTTGATGGAGAGATGTGTACATAAGAGATGATGATAATTTGTTAAATTAGATAATATACTTTTTTTTATTTTTTTTAATGTGTGGTTGGCCATCACTGATGATTATCTGCTTAAATATATTAATGTTACCAATGCATGTTGATATAGTTTCATTAAAAAATGCATGTTGATATATAAAAAGATCTTATCTTGAAAATAAATTAATTATTAAAGAGGATGGTTTTTTGGATATTGCACCCCACTCAATCACTCATTAAGCACGCCCCATTCTCTCTCCTATGTGGGTCTTCTTGGAGATGATTTGAGGAAGATTTTTTTTTACATGATGTTTTTTATCTTGAAAATTAGCAATCATGGTACGTAGAAATCAACCTGATCGATCTAAAATTTGTAACCTCATTAAAATTTTTTTAAAAATAACCAGTAAAAAATACTTAAAACTTATCAGATTTTTTAGGTTGTTTTGATATATTAAAAAATTTCGAATCGATTAGTTTCTAAATATAATGATCCACATAACAAGGAGAATATCCTCACTTGAAATTACCCCTTGAGTCATTCGCTTTCGTGTACGAGGGCATGGGTGTTTTATATGGGGTGTAATTAATGTATCCCTGCTCCTTATTATCTAAATGGTTGGATCACGCACATGGGTCTTTGGTCAACAGTTGTGCACCCCTCTTATAATTTGGGAAGTTTTTGGATCAAAACTCTTGGTTAATAGTTTGCCATTAGTTTATCCCATGTAATAATTCGTTAGCTCTTTGTTGGCGGTTACAATGGCAATGTTTTTGTTCTTCTCACACGTCTTTCATGATGTATCTGTGCCTTCGTCTATATATCTTAAACATTAGTGTCCGAAAAAAAAAAGGTTGGATCAGTTTGGATAATTAAATAAAGTAAAACATATTTATGAGTCTAACCATGAGGAGGATGGCTAAGTGGTCAAGACACTCACCTCACAAAATGGAGCTTGAGTGATCCATCCTCCTGATGGTCACTCCCACAATAGGATTTTAACCAGTTGTATGTAGATAGAGAAGTCTGCTCATACCCTAGGAACTAGTCGGGTGCTCTAAGAGACCCGGATACCCTAGATCTCAAAAAAAAGAAAAAACATATTAATGAGTCAACTATATAGCTAGTTAGCTAGGGAGTGGAGAGTCTAGCTGTTAGTTTTTAGCTACAGCGAAGAATTAAGGAGAGCCCACGTTAAAATGATTTTTTTAACTTTTTAATTAATTGTTGGGATTATTGTATTAGTTTATCAGCCAATATTACGAAATGCTTTTTTTGTTATTAATATTTTAAAATTACTTTAATATACATTTCACAAAAATTGAGAGATCTAGCTAAATGAAAAAATATATTTATTTTTAAAATTTTAATGCCCGACAATACTAAAACTAAAAGAATCTCCCTGAATCTTTTCACTAATATTTGGAGACGGTCTGTAGTGTAGAATCTGAAAAAAAAAAAAAAAACAAGCATAGTGGTACATATTAATTTATTATTTAAGTTAGGCCTCTTAATACGCACTGATATTTCTACAATTTTTTTTCATTAAATTTGCATAATTTAAACTTTGTACTATAAGTTCCACATAGCTAATAATATAAATAGTTTGTGGTAATGTAAAACTAACACCACAATCACAAAATAGTTTAGTGGTTTTATACAACCATCATATTATTTTATAAAATTTGTAGTTTCGGCGACTTAGAACTGACATATAATTTAATAAAACGGAAAATTTTAAACTCATCTGTGAATTTTAGCCATTAAAATTACCCGTTGATGTGTCTCTAATTAAATTTGGAGAGAAAGTGATTTGAATGCACTTTTAATTATTTACATGAATTTAACTCGTAATTTGAAATTAGGATTAGTGTAGAAAGGTTCTAGTAAGTCAAAACAACAATTTCCAAACTAGCTATTTAAGGCTTTGAATAAAGTTGTCTCTCAGAAAAAAAAAAAAAATTAAATAAAAACAATTAAAGTAACATTACAACTAAAAACTGAGGCCTTTGGTTCAACGGAGACCTTAGGCAATCGATCGCCTAATTAGCATATCCCTTGAGCCGGTTCTACATACAGTATCACATTTATATAATGGCATGTGCTAAACGATCTCAAATATGATTTTTGAGTGAAGATGTATATATGATGATGATGTTAATCTTCTCACAAAAAATTAGCTCATAGCTAGATGATCTCTCATGCGTTGCTCCATATGCCATGGTATATATATTGAATATTTTTGAGTGTATGAGGACCCTACCTCTATATACATATCCCTAGTACTCGGCAGCAATGCAAGTAGGTTTCTATTTTTTTTTTAATGCATAATATAGTTAATTTTAAGATAAGGGGTTTTGTAAAAAAAAGTGCCTGAAAAAAACGTCATTGTAATTTTAATCCTTATTTTATAAATTTAGTCCCTACTTTTATGACTTTTATGTTCAAAACTAAGGACTAAATTTATAAAAAAGGATTAAAATCACAATGACTTTTTTTTAGGGACTTTTTTTACATTTTCCATTAAGGAGGATAATTAATATTATAATAACGTTCGTGGTCAGATTAGGATTAATAGTCTTGCCACACATGGTTATAATTATTTTAGAAAAAAATAATAATAATAAGAAATGCTAAACGTAGGGGATTTGGAGACAGATTTTTTGGGAGGGATATTGACTTGTCTTCTTTGAATTGGTGACATATATACGTACAAATTAATTTTGCCTATTTTTATTAGCATCCAATCAGAGAACATTGATTCAAGAAGTTGGAGAAAAGAAAATTGTTGTTGGGACAAATTATTACACATTTTGGTTAAAAATAGTTTTCATTGTTCTCAGCATCATATTTAGAAAATGCTAAATTTATTATATTTTCTTACTGCAAATCTTACTGTCTAGTCATTTCACAGTTTTTAAATACTCTTCGTAATTTGTGTTATTTTTAAATTAACGTAAATACTCTCTTAAATAACTTTTGCAGTACGTTTAGCATCACCGGTCGTAGATCTGTTACGACCCCTTTTTTTTTTCAAAAATATTTTTGAGACTGAACTCGAAATCCTCAACTCTAGATTTTGAAGAGGGCCCACAATTTAATGCAAACCCTATAAAATTCATCAAGAGCAATGGATTATCAATTCAGTTTGAAAACGAAAACTAATTCAATTCATTCAGACAACTTTTTTCTTTCCAGAATTAATGTATACTTTTAAAAAGAATGACAAAAAAGGAGATACAAACATATACCAAAACTCCACTTTATTGTATACTTGGCAAACTTTTTGGACTTTGTATATATTGGGGTTGTCATGAATTCAAATTTCCATCTTCATCCATCCATCGATCTTGTGTTGTATTTGGGTCTAATTGATTAAGCTAGCTGCTAGCTTAATCAAACCCTGTATAATTTTGTTGCAGCGCCTCTATTCAGTCTGTGGTAATTTGAAGTGACAGCTCTCATAAACATAAATGGTGAGAATATATATATTTTGCTGACCAGGGTATTAAGTCCTCCTCGAGTAC